>JANZXP010020895.1:0-13395 GCA_027576715.1 Erythroxylum flavicans
GTCCTAACTTCTCTAATTGGTCTCCTCGTAGACCCGTTTCCCTGATCCGACCCGTTATGTGAGACCGGGATGTTACATTTGATTTGTCCACTAACACATATCTTAGGCTATAGAGCTCAAGTAACTTATAAAGAGGGCGTAGCTCACACCAATTATCACGCCAAATGTAAATAGAGTTTCCACTCCATATTTTTCTTTTTAACACTTTGCATATATCGTCACTCATCTTCAAGAGCCAATTTATGATCCAAAAATAGCATGTTTTTAGCATCAATCTCCAAAAATTTTCTTCTTTCAAAAAATTAATATGAACTTATTTAACCTAAAAATTCTCTTCTCATTAAAGATTCTTCTAAAATCTCATAGCATTAACACCTTGTTAATTATTTTGATTGGAATTATACCTAGTCCTCCCTCAATTTTAGATAGAAAAACTTCAAGCAACTTAAATTTACCTTCTAATTTGTTTAAATCTAGACTAGCTAAGGAAAGTTCTTCAAAATTATCTTTATAACCTTAATTAGATACTTGACGAGCATTAAATGTTAACTTAGATATGTAAATTATTAAGCATAGAGTTAATAATTTGTAATCTTTTAGTAAATGAGAGAAAATTGTTATTCTAAAGTATTATTCTCCTATGTATGATGTCAAAAAGAGGTTGACAATCTTTAAAATTTAGTCTCTTATAAGTTATTAGAATACCTAGATATTTGAAAGGGGAATCCTTGGTTTATAGCTTTAAGATTAAAGAGAAAAAACTAAGTGGCCTTTATTTCTATTAATTGATGAGAATCTTGATTGAGTTGGGCTTAACTCCACATAGAAATAAAAGATAATTTGCAAAATGTAAGCTAATTGTTTTCAACGCATTACATTTCCTGTTGTATATTAACTTGCTCTTTTGTTTGATGTTATGATATGTTATTGAAAAAATTATAACTTCAATACAAAGAGTAAAAGATAAGGAGATGTAAGGTCACCTTATCTTATGCCTTTAGTTTTATAGATCTACTTTATAGGCTTTCCATTAACAAGTATGCTATAAAAGGTTGTGGATATGCATGTATCAATCTACTTGATAAAGTGCTGGGGAAACCTAATTGCTTATAATTCATAAAGAATGAAGTTCGAATTAATATAGCCAATGAGTCAATCTTTATTGCGCGACTATTTAAGATCGATTTGTTATGGTAATTTCTAAATAAATCTTATGCCACAAGAATGTTATCTTTGATTTTCTTGCCTTAAGAGAAGGCACCTTGATAAGGACTAGCAATAAAGCTTATCATCACTTTTAGTTTGGAAGCTAAAAGTTAAGAAATCATTTTGTAAATGATTTTACAATATGACATTGGCCTATAATCATTTAATGAAGAAGGGTTAGGAACTTTTGGCACTAAGGTGATAAAATGTTTTATTTTGTTCCTTTTGCATCTTCCCTTTTAAGTAGAATTTCATGATGACTTTAGAGACTTGATTTTTAACTAGGTGCCATAAGTTTTTGAAAAAGAAAACATTAAATCGTTGTGGTGCAAGGGATTTAATTACATTTAAGGAAAATATTTCCTTTTCAACGTCATCCAAGATGAAAGGCTTTAGCAAAAAATCAATTTGATCTTAAGGAATGGATGAATTTAGTACTTATACAGAAGAACATTTTTAATGGACCCTAGTGTGTTTTGGAAATATTTTTAGACAATACTCATAATTTCTTGTTGTTTCCACATTGCATCCCGTTTTGATGCTAACTATAAAGTAACTATGTTCACATTTCTTCTAAAAAGAATTGCATTATGAAAAAAAATCTATTTTTATATCCCCTTCTTTGATCCTTTAAATTCTTGATCTTTCTTTCGACAAGGAATTATAAGCTTCCAAAGCTTGGATGTAATTGCTTAAGGCTTTACTTCGCCTTTTTTCACTTCATCACTAAGATTATAATACAACTCATTCTTCTCTTAAAGTAGTACAGATCTTGTTCTCTAGATTGTAGAACTTGTATTGTAAATACTAGCCTGATTTGGTAATTTTAGTTATTCTTTCATAGACTTGGGCTTATTCATACATTTATAAGCTTCAAAACCTTGAAAGTTCTATTCTATTCCTTTATTCATTACTTCCTTATAGTCTTGTAACTTTTTCAAGATAATTTTTGAACATAAAAGGTGTTTTCCTTTAAAGTTCTTCAAAGTGGACTAGTATCTCAATGAAAGATTGATCATAAATAAAAATATTAGAGAATAAGGCTTTACTATAAGGGAAGTTTACCAAACAAGAGTTAGTGACCAATTAAATCTCTAAAATTTTCCTAACTAACCATCTCTGATAGGAATTAAGCATCTGTTTAAACATCGAAAGCTGTTGGATATCATTTAAAGAATATTGGATGTCTGTTGATACATAGTAGGTAAAGAAAGCTTAAGAAGCCCTCAATGACTTAATGGTGGATCTCCACATAAAGATAGGGTGTTGTTACTTTAGGAGATTAAGTTAAACCTATCATGATGATCCAAGTGGATGACCAAGTTAAAGAATTGCAATTGCAGAGTGTAACTAGTTCCAGACTTAAAGGACAAATGATATTAGTTGATAGGTATGAACAATAGTGTGTTGTATAAGTGTTAAAGTGTGTTTTTAACGTTTTCTTAGATGATAATAATGTTCTTAGGAGTTAGATTTATGTCATTGTTAATATTTGTGTGTGTTTTGTTTGACTAATTACTATTTAAGGCAAGAATTTGATCTTAATTATATGTTTAAAGGGTTGTTTGATGTGTTTAGTGATAAGTAGAGATAGGAAAAATTAAAGAAAATATGAAGAAAAAGTTGGAAAATAAGATCTTTCATGATCATGTATAAGATGCATGATCGTTCATAAAGTAGTAGCATAGCGGTGAGTCGTATGCATGATCATTTAGGGCTATTTTTGGAACAAAAACACATGGAAAAACCCTAATTTGATTGAAAAATGCAAGAATTGGATCACTAGAGGTTAGAGGCAATGGTAAGATTAAGTGAGCGAAGAGAAAAGTGAGAAAATAATCAATTTAGGGCATTTTAAGCTATCTCGCGAGAGTGCATAGTCTAATGCACGACTTCAAATAATCATTGTTTTCGCGAGTTTGCATAGGTATGCATATCATGCACAATCGTGCATCAGAATATGCAGAACAACATTAGTGTTTTCAAAGAGTATGTAACTTTAAAATTTGACCCTCAAACATAAAAATCTTTGCACGTTAGCATTACACATAACACACTACCCCTAAAGTCACAATTATGGACAAGTTTTCGAGATGCTTAATAATTCTATCCTAAAACATAAAAAAAATTAATTAATTCGAACCTATACGATTAGAAAAAACAAAATAATATGGAAATTGAAATAAAAATAAAACTAACTCATGGGTTGCCTCCCATATAGCGTTTCTTTAATGTTGATAACTCGACGTAACCTATATATTTCTATCATCCAGGGTCTATTATCAATGGTTTGCTTCCATTCTTTTCTCCACAAAGCGATTTCATAGCCTGTAAACATGCCACATGTTGTAAGATGATGCATAAGGACAAAATTTATTAAGTTAGTAAAACCAAGTAATTGTAGTAATACCCTTTCTAATGAAAAACGATTAATAAAAGAAGGAATAACAAAACTCCCTGAAACGTCAGTTGACTCGAACTGTTTGTCTCTGAGAAAGTGAGAACCCTCTGTACTTAAGGCCACTACCAATATCTCATCAGTAGTTTCCTTACTTGGTTCTTCTGCCAGTTCTTCCTCAAACCTCTCCATCCACTCCTTTTCTTCTTGATAAATAGAGGTTTTTGGCTTATCTTCTTCAATTACGTGCATCAAACTGTGCACTGTCGCGAGACTACTTAAAATTCTCTAAGTCATTTATTTTTCTCACTTCTTTCTTCTCTCACTTACTCTCACCATCGCCTCCAACCTCTACTAATCTAATTCTTACATTTTCCAGTCCAATTAGGGACTCTCAAGTAAGTTTTCTTATTGTTTTAACTTGTTTATGCATGATTCATTTGGTTTTTTGCATTGCTTGCAAATTTTTCACTCAAAATACCGAATTCACAATTTCTAAAATTTGGGAGAATTTTTGTGATTTTATACTTAATTATGGTTTAATAGTTGGATTTAATATTTACCCAATTGATTTTATCATTTAATTTGATTTAAATTGGGTTCAAATTCGACTAAGTTGTGGAACTTTGCGATTATGGCTTATTACATTTTTTACTTGCGATGTTTTTATGTTTAACTACGTTAAATTAGTCAGTCCTGACACTGATTAAGTATGGCTTGTGTTTAATTGTATGCCGTGTTTAGTTATGTCAAGTTTGTGTAATTTTGACTTTAAGGTTTTTAATTTCAATTTTAGGATTAGAATTGTGATTTAACAATAAAGTATTTTAATTTGTTAACTTCACAATGTCTAATTTTAATTTTGGGATTAATTAGTTATCAAGTGATTTTTAATTAATTTTGTTTTAGTGTTTACGTCTTTATTCGTTTTAGTTTCTTAATTGTTTTGTTGTTTAATTTTTCTTAATTAGTTTGTTTTCGTAATTAATAAGTTAAGTATAATCGAAATTAAGTGTGGGGAAAAAAGTGTATCTTAGAGATCGATAGGTCAGTTCCCTTATACTTGTTTAAAAGTTTTAGATAAAAAATGACATAATCACAACAACAAAAAAAGATTCCAAGAAAGAGGCATTGAAGCGAGTCTTCTATGCATGCCTAGCCCCTAGAGAGGCCAAGGAGCTTATATTTAGTGTCAAGGCTAAAAAAGAACAGTATCAAGGTTAAAAGATAAGAAATTTGGAGCCAATCGGTACGTTGATTAGGAGGCCCTAGAGCAGGTTAGGTTAGCCCAACAAGTAAAAGAGTTACTAGGTAAGAGCATAGTCCCGATTCTTTGAAATCATGGAATCATAATATAGAGAGCTGACTTTGGAGGTCCTCTCTACATGTTTTGTGAAGGGATGTTATGAAGGGATGGCTTCAATGTAGTCCATTTCTGGATGATGGGGAATAGGCAACAGATGAGTATTACTCAATTCTCCATCACCATGGGATTGTTCGCCTAAGAGTATATGGATACACCAGAGTACTGAGAATTATGGATGGATTTGCCATACGTGTTGTCTCCGTAACACTTTGAGAACATGTTCAGCACATAGGACAACTACAATCCACGCATTTCAAAGGCCTCGACATTACACAGTCTAACACCTAGATACATTCATAGTATTCCGAGCCATACTTCAAGTGGTCAAGGTTACAGTTGGGGAGTCATAGGCAACATAGATGTCTTCTACCTCTAAAGTATGAGTGAGTAGGCACCTGTTAGGATATGTGCCTGTCTAATTTATAAGATATCAGGTAAGGATAAGAAGGTTAGCACGATATTTGTTAGACTTTACATGACTAGGCTAGCACAACAGATGGGAATTTTTTATTAACTACCACTGATGTGGGAGATGACAACCATGAAAGCACTCAATTTGATAGTAATGTAAAAACGTGCACATGGTTCATCGACATCAGGGACCCATAGGAATAGTGTACAAACTTATTGGGGAGCTCGATGGGCCGTTAACATCAGGAGGGCTTCAGGAGGAACAACTGCAGCCACAGTCCTCACCATCCTAGATGGGAGGATGAGCACTAGAGGAGTTTAATCCAGACCAGTGGACTATAGCTTGACTGGAGAGACAGCATGAAGAATTTGTGTGGTGGATGAGTAGGCTTGAGACTTCAGCAGAATGGATGAGAAAGTTGATGGAATCAATTGCAAGTCATTTAGGCATTGCTTTTCAGACTCCACCATCCTGAGAGGGCAAGATCACCACCATTTGGTCGAGATCACCACTAGGAGCACCCATCTTCGTCGGATCAACCAGGATCATGCACTGCATCAGATGTTTAAATTTGTATTTTCTTTCTTTTCCTTTATTTTTGTGTATATTTTTTATTTTATTTTCATTAATTATTTCGTCTTCTTTAATATTATAATTAATGATGCTCTTATTTTGTTAATAGTTTTTTTATTTTTTTTGTTATTTTTATGTGTTTTCTTATATTTTGCAAGGATGTAGTTTAACATTGTATGGTTCTGACATCAAAAAATTGTCTTATTTAGGAAAGTACCAAAAAATCCTCTCACTTTTATATATACTTATATTGTGTATATTGGGGACAATTTATAACTTTAAGTATGGGGATGAGTTTAATGAATCTTTAGCTGATTTCTTCAAGTTTATGATAATCCTGATTGTAAATCTTATTAACCGATATTCTAAATTGGTTGAATTTGTCTATTCATTATCTTTTCAACTTCTTTACTTGATATCTCTTTTTGGCACTAGAGTGAGGACAAGAAGATCGGCACAATATATGTTGGACCTTATATGACCAGGATAGCATGACGGATGGGAATTTTTGATTGGTCACCACCGACGTGGGAGATGACAACTATGAAAGCACTAAATTTGATAATAATGCATCACATGCACATGGTTAACATTAGGGGCCTATAGGAGTTGTGTACAGACTTATTGGGGAGCCTAATAAGCTGGCATAGGAAGGTGGAGCGCAACAAGCAGCAGAGCAGCTAGCAACAGACTAGCTTCCCTGGCCACCTCAACTGTAACCACAATCATCACCATCCCAGATAGGAGGGAGAGCATCAAAAGAGTTCCATCTGGACTAGTGGACGCTAACTCGGCTAGAGAGACAGTAGGAGGAACTGATGGAGTGGATGAGTAGGTTGGAGACCTCAGTATCATAGATTGGAGAGTTTATGGGATCGATTGAGAGCCATTTGGGCGTTAATATTCAGCCTCCACTATCTGGCGAGGGCATCTTATCTATAGCTCCTCCACCTAGCCAGGATCATCACCAGGGGCACCCATCTTCCTCGGATCAACCAGGATCACACGATTTAAGAGATGTTTAAATTTGTATTTTCTTTCTTTTTTATCTTTTGTGTGTATTTTTAATTTTCTTTCCATTAATTATTTTATCCTTCCTAAGATTATAATTAATGATATTTTTATTGTTATTTTCTTTAACGTTATTTTTATTTTTTTAATCTTTTAATTGATTTTTTTATATTTGATGAATTTAACATTGGATGCATTTGAAATCTAAATCGTCACATTCAGAAAAGTACCAAACAATCCTGTCATTTTCATATATACTTGTATTATATACATTGTGGATAATGTACAATTTTAAGTGTAAGGGATGGGTCTAATGAATCTTTAGCTGATTTCTTTTATTATAACCCTTATTATAAATCTTATTAGCTGATATTCTGAATTGGTTAAATCTGTCTATGAATATTATATTTCCTTGTTGAACATTGATTGAATTGGTATGTAAAAGGATGGTGGTTAGAATAAATTAGTTTTCTAAGTCATATTTTTCATAAGCATTGAAATATTCAAGTTGAATGAAATTGCATATTATTAACACATTTATATACCCTTTTTTTGTGAGTTTTAAGCCTAAGAGCAAAATTTTCAAACTTTTTTTTAAAGCTCTTGTTATTCTTTCATGTGTGTGATATCCTGTATAATAGGATGATTATAAAACTTGCATTTATTATGCATATTGGGACTATATTTGTTAAATTTAAAGCATTGACATAATGAAGACACTTAGATTTAACACCTTGCTTTAGCCTATTTCTTTGAAAATTACCATACCCTTAAATTTACCTTTAAGAATAACCAAGTTGAGACTTAGCTTTTTTCATTGATTAAACACAAATTATAAACCTTTATCCTTTTTTTCTCTATAGACCTATTTATTGTTTTGAATTTTGAAGGGTATTTACATTATTTACTTGTTGAGACTTGAAATTTATGAAAGGTCCAACATTTGTTGATTTGTGGTATGGAATGCTTGAATTGATTTAATGTGATCAAAAAAAGAAAAAAAGAAGGAAAAAAAGAATAAGTTAACAATAGAGTTGCGATGAAAGGACTTGTATGTGTTTATTTATAAACAAGTCATGAATTATATTATGTAGTAAATTTCCTTCAATTTAACCCTTTGTATTATCCCAATCATACCATACCTAAGCCCCATTACAATCAGTATAAAGACCTTTGGATTTTTGTTTCTAGTTTATACATAAGTGGTAGCGATGTGATTTTATTGCAAGCCTATGGTAAGAATTTTACTATGTATTGATTAAGAGTTTTGATACTTTTTACCTTATACACTTCTGTGCATTGAGTAAAATCTTGGTAAAGGTGTAAAGATATATGCTATTGATTTCAATGTGATTGTTGATGCGATTACTATTAATATTGCTTAGGAAGTTAATTTTAGGACAACTTGATCCTAATTGTATACTAATTTGATTCAATAGAATATGATGATGTATAAATAGGCAGATTGAAATTGATGATGGATTGATGCTGTAAAATTTATAATTTTGATTATAGTTTTCTTGAGGACAAGTAAAAGCTTAAGTGTAGGGATATTTGATAGATGGATGATTGAGCATATTTTTACCCCATGTTTGATGTATTTTCGCTTGATATTTCATACTTTTTCTAATATTTGGTACTTAATTTGCTCCAAGTATGTATACAAATTATAATTGCCTTCATGGAATTAAAGAAGAATTTGGACAAAAACACCACATAATATGAAGATTGAAAGCATAGAAGGGATGCATAATGGTGCATCTGGCCGTGACATCTTCTAGGTCCTACAGATTTGTGGCCATGCAACAGATCATCCATTGACCAAAACCTTAAAATTCCATATAAAAGATGCTTTTTGGAGGCAATTAGGGGTAGGGGTCGGGAGAGATGATTGGAGGCATTCTAAACTTATGAGAGCTGACTCCAAGTGCAATTGTGAGTCAAAGGAGTGAGAAATGCAAAGATTTTATCGACGGATCCATTAGAATACAAGACCAAAAATCTACATCGCCAGAATACTAGATAGAAGACAACTAAGAAGATTTAGAATTATGATTATGTTGCTTCAATTCGTATTTTTGTTTATGTATGTTTGATTTTGTATTTACCACTGTGTAACTAAATATTTCGTTAGTATTTAAGTTAGGTGAACCCTATTTTGATACCTTAACATGTGTTGATTCTTTTATTAGTAATCTGGAATATTAGATCATAATTTGATTTCATACGTAGAGATTAAGAAATCCTATTGATGAATAGTTCCACAGTAATTAGAAAGAGATGATTGCAACCTAAGATAGGATGACATAAATCTTCTTATTAGGGTCAAACCTAATAGAGGGACTCATAAAACAGTAATGCAATTTTATAAATTTTAACCAGAGTAATTCGATTGGAAACTTTAGGATTAGTTCTTAGTAAACTCAAGGTCAGCTATTAGCATACCATAGGAATCTCCACAGTCCAATAAATCAACAAAACAATTGCATAATAAAAGATCAATCTGTTAAGGGTTTGGGAGGATTAGAAACCTAGACATTAATAGTTTGATATCGGTAATTAACTTAGTGCTTCGTAATTCTCTACTTTAATCATACTGCCTATTTAGTTTGTTTGTTTGATTTTAATTCCTTCAACTTAAGTCCACAATCAATTCTTAGGCTAGATAATAAAATAACGGTAATTACTAGTACTCGTTGTCCTCATAGGATCGACCTATACTTGTCGGTACTAACTACAGCTATGCCGTGCACTTGCGGTTATTACAATATTAACTAACTCACAAAAAGGTTAATTAGTAAGAAATAATAATACTCTAACTGTATTCAATTTTACATCTGGTAGAATGTCTTTGAATAATCTACACCATATGTTTATGTGAATCCCTTACCCATAAGCTTTGCCTTGTATCGATCAATCGAGCCATCAACCTTATATTTTATTGATAACATCAACTTACGTCCCACTAGTTTTTTTTTCCTTCTGGCAGTGGAACTAGCTTTTAGGTATTGTTTTTCTTCAAGGCCTTTAACTCTCTTGTATTGCTTATGCCCAATTTGCGTCAGTTAAAGTTTCGTCAATACAAATTGGAATTTCATGAGAGGAAAATGTTTATTACAAACATCTCAATTGGGTTTGGTAGTCTTTAAGTGGACACAAAATTTGTAGTTGGGTACTTATTAATTCTTTCTTACTCATCAAGAGAGTATCTCTTTAGTGGTATCCCACGATTATTTCTAAAAGGTAAAACATAACTATAAGTATCCAAGGTGTTAGCATATGGAAGACTGATGAGAGAGAGATTACCTCAAGAATATTCTCAGTAGGAGGAGATTGCTTGAGAGATGGAATGTGAAAAGGGTGGCTTTCACTTCATTAGTAGATTGGAGTGCAATTGGTGTAGCATGCTCTCCACTAGCAGGTTGTTCATCATTGTCTCCACTGGCAGGGTCTTCTTTATCAAGTACATATCCAAGTTTTTAATCATTCAATTATGCATTAAAATGTGATTCTAGTGTTGTTTCCCTATTTTCAATTCCAACTCGTGTTATTGTCTCACCTTTTGGATTCATCAACCAACTCAACACTTCAACTATAAGCTCCCACTAAAGAGTTGAGTTACGTACTGTGTTTTGAAAGAATAACTTAGATTGAAGGAATGTTAAATATATAGAGGTATAGGTACGATTAGTGGCAAGATCGAAACACCTATATCCTTTTTTTATGTAAACTATAGCCCAAAAAAACACACCAAATGGCATATGGATCTAGCTTAGTCCGTTGATTTTTGTGAAGATGGATAAAAGCAACGTAACAAAAGATTTGAGGAGGAAGCATAAGAATCAAAGGAAGAGAAATTTGAGTAGACAAAACCTATAATAAAGTCTTAAAATTTAAGACTTTGGGAAGGCATCTGGCTCGACAAATAGACAGCAATTGTGACTGCATCATCCCATTGGCAATTAGGTACACCGATCCCAACAAGTAGTGCTCATGTAGTCTCTAATATATTTCAAATTTTCTTCTGTACAACACCATTCTATTATTGAGTTTGTGAGCATGATCTTTCATGAAGAAGCCTATGTTGTTAAAAGTAAGTCTGAAATTTTCTATTGATAAACTCCCCTTAATTATCTGATCGAAGCACTTGTATGTTGACTAAAAATTGGTTCTGTACCGTAGTATGAAATGCTTCAAAAATAAAAAATATTTCATTTTTAGTCTTCATTAGGTAGAGTCGTGTCATGCATGTATAATCATTGACAAAGATCATAAACCAAGGATAACTAGAAGGAGTAGTTACCTTCATCAGTGGCTGTAGTTAAAGAATCTGTGAGAGGAATGGGAGATAATTAAGGCTCAATAGTGGCTATAGGAGCGTGGCCTATATTTCCAATAGTATTTGCAGTTTCTTGCTTCTTCGTGGCTTATAATTCATGCCACCAATCTGGGTACCCATGTAATTTAAAGCAAGTATCTCGAGTGTGTTCTTTTTGAAAAATTTGAATGAACTAGGCCTTGAAGGCAAGTCAAGAAGTCTTACAATACTAAGGATAAGTCAACCAAAAGATTCAACTATAATACAGTCAATTGTTAAAGAGCTTAAAACTTTGCATATGTGAGATCCCTCGGTAACCACCATTCATCTCTGTGTAATCTCGCGGTCCAATTTTGAAGGAAAACTATGTTTGTGATTCACTGTAGGATTGATTAGGAGGCAGGAGCTGCATACCTTAATCGTCCCTCGCTTATGCACTAGAGACTGTGGCTAATGTGTCATGTTATGCATTTCTCTTGTTGACAGACGCCATTGCTAGTACTTGTCATACATTCCAGTATTGAACTAAATAGGAACCATGCGGTAGTTTTTGTTTTTGTGCACATATTTATAGTCGAATGTGATATTTTTTTGATTGTAGAGTTGGTTTTGGGAGGTGATTTGGCCTTGGAATGTTCTTATATTTCTCTCATTCTATTTCTCATTGATCATTGAAGATAAGGCAATCTAAAAACACTTGTGCACTGTGCTATTTCTGTGTTTTGGCCGTAGTGTGTGCAGACTTTCTAGTTTGGTAATTACTCCATTTGCTAGGCACCTGTAGTAGATCTTTAAGCATATGTTGTTGATATAATCACAATTGAAGAATAAGTTTTCACCTGTTTCTTCAGCTTGTTTGCATAGACAACACCAATTTGGAAGCTGGGTGTATTTGGCCAGTTTGTCCATTGTTTTAAATTTTCCTTTCATCATAAGCCATAAAGTGATTGATGTGAAGGTAGTTAGCCTATATGTCTTTAGTCCATGCCAGCCTGGGAAGATGTTTAAAGAATAATGCTATACAAGAGTGGTTGGAGAACCTACCATCAGTTATGTGCTTCCAAATGTGATTATCTAGTTTAGTGTTGCAGTACACGCCACAAATTTCAGCAGCTAGAGAGGTAAGGATGGTAGCTCTCTCAATTATTCTTTTATGTTGCAAAGTTGTAGCTACTGTTATTTCTAAAGGTAATGAACTCTTTAGTGGTTCAGCTCCATTGTAATTAATCAAAGGTCCTACCAAAAGCCAGTTATCATACCAGAAATTGGTGGATTTTCCATCACTTATAAGTGCAGTGAAGTCCATTTGGTGCTGGCCTCTCAATTTTAGAATGGCCTTAAGTGCGGTAGATTGCATGCGAGAACACTCCATAGACCATAGGCTTCGATTTTTGATGAAGTAATGGTGAATCCATCTATATTATAAAAATTGTTTATCATCCATTAGTCTTTACAATCTTTTAGTAAGTAGCGTGGAGTTTATGAGCTTGATGGATTTAATTCCCAAACCCCCACGATCTCTAGGAATACACAGTTCTTTCCATTTCACCAAAGTCTTGTGATTTGTTTCCTGATTTCCTGTCCATAAGAAATTATTGAATAGTTTGTCAATAGCTTTCAAAATAGAACCTGGAAAGCAAAGTGGGTTGCCCAGTAGATATTGAGAGAGTTGAGGACATAGTTGATAAGTTGAGCCCGTGCTGCACGCGATAGATGTTTAGAGCTCTATGATGAAATTCTAGCTTGTATTTGTAAGTTATTCGGACTATCAACATGCAATGAATTTACCAACATTTGCAATCCAAAACACCAGGATCCATGTGAACATTGAAATCAAATTCATATCAGATTTGTACCTTTTGTAGTGGAAACAACAACGAAACTTCTAATGTCAGAAGAGCACGTCAAATGTCATGCCTCTACTAGTATCCACACCATTGTGAGACCAAACAAAAACTTCTGGTGTGCGAGTGATAAGTGTAAATTGCATCGTATTTTAGGGCACAGTTTGATATGTGTTTATACATTAATCCAATCATTTAGTATATGTTTAGGTTAGAATTATGTTAGTTTGTTAATTATTTGTGTTTTAAGTGTTTTATGGGTTAGTA
>JANZXP010020914.1:0-13391 GCA_027576715.1 Erythroxylum flavicans
TCTCCAAGGCAGAGTAAACTGCATCCAGAATCGCATCGAAAAGGTTCCGGTAACTAAGCGGACCATCGGAGACAACTAGAGACGGAGCACTGAAAAGTGCATAATCAAGACGGATATCTATGGTGTTTCCTATGTAACTGAAGTATGGATACAAGTTGACAAGTAATGGGGATTGGTTGTTCACTAGAAACCGAATGATGGGATCGAGAAGAGGTCGATACTCTTGCTTGAAAGAGCCTTTTGAGGGCGGGAAGGAGACATCTAGAACACCTGTGTCAATGGCTGTGGAGACTTTGATGCTTCCGAGACCAACTGAAGTAAGTGCAGTGCGAATGTTTTGCATGGCAGGAACTAGATACCGCGCAAAAGAGTCCGTTGCCTTGACCTCGTTTCCAACTACTATGTATCGAAACCTAACATTTCCGTAGTTTCTTACGTTATTTTGCACCCACACGTCTGCGTTAGCTTGATTAGAAGCAACCATTTGAAGGTCAGTGTTTGGGACTCCGAGCATGAGCTCTATATTGGTGGCCCTGAGGCCTTCAAGAGCTGCTGGGTTTGGATCATAGAGTCGCATTCCACGGATGTTATTCTGGTTGTACATTGCTACCACGTCTCCTGGTGGCGGTAAGTTGTTGCCGAGCATTCCGTAGCAGACACCTACTTGAGCATCTGCAGAACACAAGCAAACAGTTAATTAACGACTCCTGTCTATTTGCTGGAATGAGAAGTATTTTGAAGACATGTATGCATATATTTCTGATATCTAATTGACAATGCCAGATTCCTAATGAAATCTAGTGTTTAATTTGGATGGTTCTTAGGCAAATTATGCATGCTTTCAGATTACCTGTTTCATATATACTTGACAGGAACATTCCAAAGAAAAGCATAACAGAGAAGATGGAAGGGCATTTGGTAGCAGAAAAAGATCTAGCCATAGCCATTTTGGAAGAAACTAGATGAGGAAAAGAGGATTGAAACGTCACTTGCCCAACTCTCTTAGTTTGGCCCCCTTTTATAGAGATGCGGCGGGCTGCATATTAGCATTGTCAAACGCTTACCGTAGGGAAAATTAACAATCGAGGGACTCGTACAATGAATATCTGGCAACTGGGTTCGGGACCAACTTCGTTATCTTGAAAAATTTTTCATAGATTGGAATATATTGAGTTGACACCTATTATTTTAATATAATTAACCCCACTTACAAGGCGTAGTATAGTCCTAGGTACATATTATGATTCCGTCAACTGTTATAAAAGTTGAGAATTTTCTGCCGAACCTCTAAAATCACTTCCTAGCCTTTTTTTTTTTTTGGGCAGAAATGAATGCCACGTGGTTGTTGTAGAAATTAAACATCGATCAATAGCATTTTACACACTTTTATAATTGATATATGAATAGTAAAAAAAAGTAAGAATATTTAAAATAGAAGATATAATTATTATCCTTGAACCTCGTAAAATCACCTTTATAAAATACTTGCAAAATAAGAAAAAAAAACACATACTCTTCACTTGCCTCTCTCGCCATTTTAAGTTAGATTATAAATGATGTAAAACTAACTTCTTATAAATTATTTACATATAAGGTTACAAGATGGTAAGAGAAACGTAGGCTAATTAGACATAAGTTTGGACTATCAACATGGTTTCTAGTAATTCTATACAATAATCATACAACTATGAATAAACATATTGAGAAGACTAAGTATATAAAGTAATCAAGGGCTTCAAATTTTTATTTGACTCAGTTGTAAAAAGAAAAGACTAATAAGTTGTAATCCAAAAACAAGAAATTGTTACATTCTCCCATTTAAGCAAAACTAATCAAGATTTATTCTTTTTTGTGAAAACATTTTTAAAATGAATCGATTTCGTCAAATAACAAACTTAATTAGAAAGCATTCTGAAACTGACTTGATTGGGTTAAATAACAAATTTAATAAGTTTATGTGCAATTTTAGAAAATATTTCATCATAAAAAACTCAATTCATTGAACCGTTCATACACTATGATACTTAATATATTAGAATCAATTTATAACTCTCTATAATCATAAACAAAAATAATTTAATAAGTAAAACCTTTGGGGTAGTGCTACTGTAGTGTGACTTATGTATTTGACTTGTAAAATTATAAACCATGTATAACCGCACTGATCAAGTTGCAAACCAAGACTTCGGTCTTAAAACAAGAATTATAATCTCTAAAAGATACCATTAATCTTGTACAAAGATTAGCTTCCAAAAGATGGCTTGCTCTATCAAGATCCATTGACTATACAGATCAATCATCATATAAACTATTTGTTTCAATAAAAAAGTCATAATATATCTCAAAATAAAAGAATCACATATGTATATATAAAATAAGATAGTTGCATAGATGCATTTAAAACATCATTATGAAATAAATAAGTTTTAAATCCACAATTTTATTGATTTCAATTAGTGTAACATAACATAAAAATCACTTAACTCTCACAACATCAAAACATCATAAGACAACATAAAATCTATGTTTCTTACATGTTTATGAAAATCTACGAGCCTATGCTCCTTGGTTAATAGATTAACTAATATGTCTATGGTGGTAATATACTTTTAATACATATCACCAAGATTAATGCATCCATAAATCTTAAAGCACTTACATTGAATATAATTGGCTCCACTAGTATTCTTTGTATTCTTTAAAAAAAACTTGTCATAATGAATATTAACAGGCCTAGAAGCTAAATCAATATTCCTAAGCCCTCTACTTAAGTTCTTCAATCACTTGTCATGCACTCATGCCTTGAACTAAGCTATAATCTCTGTTTTTATGGTTGAAGTCGTCACGAAAAACTGCTTAAAACTCTTCCAAGACACAACTCTCTCTAGTATTATGCATATAGTGCAACACTTTCTTCGTTGCAACCCATTAGTCATGATCAAGGATTGGTAATACTTGTCACGAACATTAAATACAAAAACAATACCAGGTCTTATGTATAACTTTGAATACATCAAACCTTTAACTGCATTACTGTAAGGAATAGAACTTATTGTAACTTTCTTCGACTTATTTTGAGGCACCAGTTGTTTCAACTTATTGCCTTTAACTATGGGTGATATATTGGATTTGCAATCTTATATGTTGATTCTCTTCAACATTTTATCAATATAATCCTTTTGAGTTAGGCATGTAAAATTTTATCAATATATCCTGTGAGTTTTGAACGGATTTAGACACGTAACTTAACTTTGATTCTTCCGTTCTTTTTGAGTGCTTACATCTATTAGTTTTGTTGGTTCTACCAGAACTTGTATCAGTAACCAATGTTTTTTTCCATATCTGTTCTCACATTTATGGTGAAAATTTGGATTGTTCATCTTATATCTTGACACTGAAAGGATCTATGTGATCAATTGTTTGGTTCATAATGTTCAAATTTTTGTTTCCTTAACTGTTTTAACAACTATAGTGTAATAACTTTGGATTGTTCTTGTCTTATAACTCAACATTGGAAAGAATCCATGTGATCAATTGTTTGATCGATAATTTGGAATGTTTCTATGCACTGATTTGACTTCTCTATATCTACTCTGAGTGTCATATAACATGCAGATGGTTTATTTTGTTTGTAAAGTATCCGATCTTTGGGAGACTTTCTGTAGTGTAGGTAGTATATACCAACAAAACTAATTTGTTTGTTGATAAACTAATAAGTCAGCTTTGTTTTTGGCATTGAAATGTCTACCTTCCGTATATAGCTGCTTAGTGTTTGAAACTTTTCTGTGTGTACCAGTGAGACCTTTGGATACTCCTTATGATTTAGATTAAATTATAGTCAAATACAATTTCCATTTATATTCTTTTATTCTTCAACTTTCAATTTGATATGCATTAATTAAGAGTGAAAAAAGGTAAGAAGTTTGGTCATCTTATTTAAACATACAATGATCGAGTCTATTGAATGAATTGCATATGCTATTTGCTTGATCTTAGATTGATGAATTCTTTATGCTGCTAAAAGCAGTCCTGTAGCTCAGCACAGAAAAGTTTAAGAACATAACAGTAGTAAAGGATCTGTTGATAGTCAATCATTGTTGAAGCTGGTATAACATTTTAATATTAAATCTTATCAGCTGTTAATCATTAAAACTGTTTGTTTGGGTTTTGTTTTTTATGTTCTATAATTCCCTCTTTTTAACTCTAGAAATATTATCTTAAAAAATTAAGGGCTTTTAATCAACAACATAAGTAATTTATATTTGGGCATTATCTATTAAGGTTTCGCTTCTTCTTTTTCCTCTCTTACTCTACTTTATGTCATCAACTATTTCGAATTATTTCATATTTGTTCTCTTAAATCGTACCTTTTTTGAAAAAATTTATGTAGATACATTAGAAAATTTATTTCTTGCAGTCATGACCCATTTGAGTTTGAGCAGAAATGACGAAAGAAGAAAAAGACTTGTAGTTATCTTAACTTTATGGTTGGAGATGTGTAATGTTTTCAGTTGGCTATTGAGTTTATTGGCATTAGAGGCATCTTTATATAGTTATAGGCCAAGGGTTAGATGCTATTTTTTTTATTTTTATGCAAATCGAGATTATATAAGGCAAATTGTGCATGACAATGATGAGTCATTTATTTCAATGGTTAGGATGAATAGGTAAGCATTTTTTAAACTGTACGAAATACTAGAAAGTATAAGAGGATTAAAGTCAACAAAGAGCATGCTTATTGATGAACAAGTAGCAAATTTATTACATATTATTGCTCATTATGTTAAAAATCTAGTTATTAGGAAAAAGTTTAGAAGGTTAGTTGAGACAATTAGTTGGTGATTCATAATGTTTTAAATGCAGTGATGCATTTGCAAAATCTTTTGTTTAGAAAACCTAAGCCCATACCAACAAACTCTTTGGACCATCGATGGATGTTTTAATGTAGATAATCACCTTATTACTTTTATAAAAAAATATAATGTATGTGAATAAGGTTCCTCATTATTGTTTATTTCATTTGAATTTTAGAATTGCTTAGGTTCTCTAGATGGGACATATATCAGGGTTAATGTGTCAATTAAAAATAAGCCTAAATTTCGAAACTCGTAATGGTGACATTGCAATAAATATGTTAGGTGTGTGCACACCTGATATGCAATTTATTTATGTTCTTCCTGATTGGAAAGGGTTAGTTGCCAATAGTCGAGTTCTTTGTGATGCAATTACTAGGAGACATAGACTAAAAGTGCCTTACGGTAAGCTTTCCTATATGATATAGGAAGGTTGTTTGAAATTTTGTATATGAGACAATGTAAATTAAATAACTTGTATAGTGTTTTTTATACAGGTTGCTATTACCTAGTTGACGCAGGTTATACAAATTGTGAAGGCTTTCTTACATCTTTTAGGGGTTAAAGGTACCATTTAAATAAATGGCATCAAGATTACTAGCCAAGAACTCCAGAGTAATTTTTAATATGAAATATGCAGCTGTACACAATGTAATTGAGAGGTGTTTTGGGTTACTAAAAATTGGTTGTGTACCATCTCATCTCTCAAATTGTTGAGAGATTTAAAGTGTTAGACTAATAAGTCCCATAAGTGGTATCATATAGAACGAAATTGGTACATCCATGACATGATTTCATAATTATGTTCAAATGCATAATTTGAGCATACACAAATAAACTGTGAGTTAGAAAAATGACACTTAATTTTCATATTCCAGGGTATGAAACTAAAATGAACGTGATATGAGATGTGAATGTGCTTTTCCAATGTCTTGTACTTTGATTTACCTATAACAAGAATTAATGGATTATAATTTGCAACTTGGAATTAATTGTCATAATTGGGAGATTGATAAATTAATATGTACATTTAGTCTTGGAAAAATGACAAGTGGCAAGATTATTTGATATATGAAAAATTAGGATGATTGAGCCTATAATTGAGTGACATTTGGCATAGTTAAATGAGTGGCAAATGGAATAATAATTACATGAAAAATGGACCAATTATTGTATGACAAGTGGACCAATTAATGTGTGACACGTGGATCAATAAATAGGAGACAAATGGCAGTATATTTAATGGACAAATGGAAGACATGCTTAATGATATATGTACTCATTAAGAGATGAGGGCATCTTACACTTAATTGCATAAAGCTAATGTGGCAAAGATTCTGCTGAAACTTTCTTTACCTTCTCCCTTGCTCGTTACTGAAAATTACTCCTAGCTCTCTGGTCTACGTTTTGATTTAATCCTTTCTTAATTGTTACCTCCAAGCTAGACTTTTTTCCTTTACAAGATAGTTTAAGAACCAGTTGATTATTATCTTCCATCCTTTCCAAAAACCAACTAATTTTTACCCTAAATTTGTGATGATCTTGCAAGCATGGAGGGCTTGATTAACTTGATGTTTTGAGATGGAATTAGAGCTTAACAAGTGAGTAGACATGTTATCTTTATGGCATGATTTAATAGTATGATGATAATGAATGAATTGGAATGGAATATATATGATGTTGATGTTGAAATGAGTTTTGGAAAATGATGCTTCAATGATAGTTTCTGGTTTGGTTTTTGATGATTGAAAGATAATGATTTGTGAGTTGTCAATTAAATAAGTTTGAGCTAGAATTGAAGATGATATTGATAAGGAATGAAGTATGATTAAGGTACAATTGAGGTATAACTAATGGACTAACATTAAGGTGTTTTAAATTTGGTATCAAGGTATGAGAATTTGGAAAAGTGAAGGAAAAAGGGTAGTCCACGATTGTGGCACCCATCCCACAACTGTGGATAGATGCAGTAGCTTCTGTCATGATTGCGGGAAGGTACCCCGTGATCGTGGGCAAGGTTTTGATAGGGTAATTTCTGTTTTGTGCAATTGTTGAACCAAATGAGGATAAGTCACTCTAATTTGGTGTATTTGGGCTTGATTAAAGATTGAAATAAACCTAGATTGATGCTTGACAAGTTGACTAAAGTGTTTGATAAATTGAAGTTGTTAATTGATGTTATACCTTAAGGAAAAGATTGTTTGATATCAGTGTATCTAAATTTGGATTGTAGGAGTGTTAAAGAAATGAAGATGTTCATATGAATGCAAATGTATTCCAAAGGATCTAAATAATACATTAGGAATAAATAAATGAAAAGTGGGAATTATGTGAATACTTGTAATGCTAGAATAAAGTTAGTAAATGTATGATTAATGAATTGAGCACGAACAAGTGTACTTAAGGTATTAACCTAATTGCAAACTAGCTATGTACAAGCTATGATGTTTGAATGATCAAGAATTGTGAATAAGGATACATAGCTGGAAAGTCAATTGAGCATGCATTGAAACATATATTCATATGAATGATTGAATAATCATATGATTGGCAAATTAATGATGTGTGAAATATATGTGTATTGCATGAAGATAGATATACAAGAGTGAAAGTCAGCATCCAGACATTGCCGCATCATCAAGGCAATAGCTAATCTAGAGCGTACTTTAAGTTAACCTAGATGTTTAATCATTATGTCTCAAATGTTTGTGTTTAGCTTTTGATAATGAACTGTTATTGACTTGAGGGTGATAATTCTAGACTTTGATGGTCTGAGGAGTTTGTTAATCAGGTTTGTATTAGAAGTGCTATCAATTTACATGTGAATATGGAATGTGAGAAATTGGATGTGTAATGCCGGACTGGATCCGATAAATTGTCGAACTAGATCCGATGAATTGATACTATGATAAATGCACACAAGAACGAAAGGTAAATGAAATATGGCATATGACATGATGCATTATATTGAAATGTATGATCAGATAAATGAGTTGTGACCAGTCAAAAAAAGAGCTTAAAGCTCAGAAATGTGAACATAGAGCCACTGGTTCCGTTATTAATGATCCTAGTATCTACAAGGGTTATGAGATAGTATCTGAAATGAGGCCGATATTTGTAAGGGATATGGGACAATAAATAAGCGCTTGGTCACAACTAAATAAAAATGTACTGAGTCATATGTGCATTTGTATACACTTCCTTATGTATCATATGATTGATTGATTTGAATAATTGAAATGTTTAAAATATAGTTTAAAGGTAATTGGGAATGTTTTGTCATATGATATGTTAATTTATCTAATATACTTATGCAAGTATGATTCTTGATAAGGCATAAATGAAATAAAGTGATATGTATAGCTTGTTGAATTGGAATATGCCTTGTCACTATAAATCTGACTTGAGTGAATACATCAATGATGGTTCGCTCACTAAGTTCACAAAACTCATCAAAATTGCAATGTTGTCTTTCAGGTTTAGGAGATATCCAGTTAAACTATTTAGAGTATAGCCACTACAATCGGACAGGGGTTAGTGGTCAGGATCAGTTTGCCTTTGCACATATCTTCAGTTTTATTGTATTAAGAATTGTATTCCGTAACTATCATACAATGTATATGTGAATTGTAAAGTTTAATGACATTTATGAATAAATATGTTTGTAAATGAAATGGGCTTAATGATTACTAATGCTGAAAATGTGTTGATGTTTGAGCAAAATTTTACAATAATTTGATTTAACGGTCTTAACGTGTCATCCTCATAGATTATGTCCTCGAAATATCATTGATACGTTCGAGTGTATGCTCTATGAGAGTGGTATGTTACAGGATGGGCTATTCTTAGGAGTCCATTTTATCCAATAAAGACATACAATCAAATTATTATAGCTTATTATTTGCTTTATAATTTTATTAGGTAAGAGATGAGTTTTGATCTCATAAAGAGTTAGGGGATTATTTTCACATAAATCTGGTTATTAAGGAGGATTACATAAATACTATTGACCCAACTAATGCTTGGGCAAATTGGAGAATTGAATTGGCAAGCGAAATGTTCAATGAATGGTGAGCATCTAGGCAAAATGAAAATGAAAATTTTTTAGGTGTTCTATTATGTTTGAGTGTTAGTTATGTTTGAGTGTTAGGGGGTTTTATATTATTGCTTCTACAAGTTGTTGTACTCTTTGTTGTTTATTTTGTATGCTATTGATGTACACTATATTGTTCTCATAAGCTGTTGATACTTAATGTTAATAAAATGAAAAAATATAGAATGTTTTAATTTTTCTTTTATTATAATGATTAATTTTTTATATGTTAATATTGCTTTAGTTTGCTCAATAAGTATGTCAAGGAACTCCCAGTCAACTACTGATTTTCAAAGTTCAAAAGTAACAAAAAGGAAGTGGAACTATGAAGAGGATGTTGTGCTTGTTTCCCACATGGTTGATTCTCATAATGTGTGAACATATAATGCTGATACTGAATTTAAAGCTGGTTATATGAATGAATTAGAAAGATTGGTAGCAACAAAACTCCCTAGTTCAAAGTTAAAAGCCAGACCTCACAAAAGAGTTTAGGATTAAGACTTTTAAGAAAGAGAGGAGCATTGTATATGATATGGTAAGGAAAGATACCAGTGGATTTGGATGAGATAGTGAAAGAAAGATGTCACTGGTGAAGATCATATATGAGAGTCTTACTTAAGTGTAAGTATGTAAGTATTGAACTTTTAACTTGCTTTAAGTTTTTTTAACTACTTTCTTGTCATTTATATAAATTATTAATTTTGTTTTTGTCATCTTATTATAGTCACAAGGATGTTGCTTTATTTTGAAGGAAGAGTTTTCCTTTCTATAATTAGTTGACTGGGATCTATTGAGAAGATCGCGCAACTGGAAATCATGCACAAACTGATCTAGATATTTTTAAAGAAATGGAAAGGAGAGACGGTCTAGGTGGGATAAATGAATATGGTAAAGATGAATATGAAGTTGAGCATAGTTTCCATGATATGGATGAATCCTTTACCCAACCTCAAACATCAACTGCTGAAAGACAAGATGAAAATATTTCAGTAAAGAGGAGAAAAAGAATAATGATATATTAGCACAAAGCTATATAGATTCAATTATTGTTACTGGCAGGTTGTTGGGTGATAACATAAAAGTGGTGGGAAAAGAATTATGTAAGAGTATTGGGATGGAAATAATTATTCAACAAAGAGTTGAAGAGTTAGATGATGCATTGGTGAGATAGAGCGACTGACAGATAATGAAAAAGATACTGCTATAAGCAAAATTCTTGATCATCCTACACAAATGCTTATATTTTTCATTCTTGCTCCTACTCGAAAACTTAGGTAGGTAAGAAGGTTTCTTGCCACACAATGAAGATTATGCTGAAGTTTAAATATTTTGCATAGTTATTTAAAATAGGGCTTAAACTTATTTTTTGTTCAACTAAATAACTTTTTAGTCATTTAAAGCCCTAGGTTAAGTTTATTTTCAATATTTTGTTAGACTTATGCAAAGATGCTATGTTAATATGAGATGAACCGGAAGACATTGACCATCATATTACTAATTCTATAAGTATTGTTGATTTTACCTAATATAATTTCATGTATAATAATTCCATGTTATTTTATACTATAATTGAGACTATATATAATAAATGCTGACATAAGTCAGACCAAATTCATGAAGTATACGAAGGAAAAATTAACCACTGCATAATTCACATCATGATGGGTAATAATGAAGATTTACAACAACAACAACAATAACAAGAATAAAAATAAAAAAAAGAATAATAATAATAATAAGAATAATAATAATAATAATAATAATAATAATAAAAAAAAAATAATAATAATAATAATAACAAGAAGAAGAAGAAGAAGAAGAAGAAGAAGAAGAAGAAGAAGAAGAAGAAAAACAACAACAACAACAACAACAACAACAATAATACTAATATTAATAATAAGAAAATAATAACAATGATGATGATGATGATGATGGAAATCAAGCATCACAGGTGGCTTCAGGCAAGATAGAAGGATTGGGATGTGGACATGATAGAGAGCTTGGGCGGTAAGGTTGAACACTTAAATAGTTATGCTTAAGACTTAAATAAGTGGATTCTAGCCTTAAATAAGCCTTGTTACGTTTTTGAGGTTTTTTAGGCCTAATCAGCTTGTTTTAAGCTTATTTGTTAGGCATTTTTTCTTTTAGACTAGAATGGGCCAAAACCCAATTCCTACCCTTATGAAAGTTGTCCAAGTCATTAGAGTTAGCATAAATACTCTTTATTTCATGTATTGTAGGCAGACTTCATTCATTCAATATTCAGAAAACAAATTGAGTGTTCTTTTGCATTACTTTAGAGAAATCCTTCCTTGATGTTCTTTAAGGAATTGGTTTTCATTCAAGCAAGTGGTTGTGAAGATCAAACCCATTCCTTATCACCCCCAATCCTTAATAAATTTTGTGGGCGTGGTGGAAATACCTTCTGAGTTGTTTTTGTCATTCTTCCACAATATTGAACGTTCCTTGGATCTTGGATTCGTGATTTGTGATTCATCCAATATGAGGTGAAGATCTTATCAATTTTTGGTATCAAAGCCATCTCTATTACAAAGGTTTGAATTAATTTGTGTCCTTTCTTTCTATTCAATTTCGTGTCTTTTAAAAGTTCTTGAGTTTTCTTGATTCTTTTTGGAATCTTGAATATGTTTTCTTGAGTCTTTGAGTTTTCCTTCTTGTTTTTATTATTCCAGTTTTTTCTTTTGTTATTTGTTCGTTTCTTTCCGTTCTTGTGTTGGATAAATTCAATCTTTATCATGTTCTTTGTTGATTCTAAACTTGTGCATTAAAAGAATTGAGTTTGGCTTTTGAGTTCTTAATGAATCTTTTGAATCCAGCAATTCTCACTTTGAATCCAGCAATTCTCACTTTGAATCTTGTTCTTGATTATGGTTTTCTTTAAGTTTTTTTTTGTTCAAAAGTTAAAAAAAAAGTGACAAAAAATACAAAAAGTGAAAAAAGAGAAAAGAAGATAAAAGAGATAGAAAAGAAACAAGTTTGGTTAGAGTTTTTGATAGTGTCAACAAAATAACTTCTAAACTTGTTCAAACTCACTCAAATTTGTGTTATTCCTTCTTGCGCACGTTAGTTACTTCTTTTTTCCGATTCAAACACATTTCTTGCATCCTTTTATGATTTAAATAGGTCAATCATATCTTGTTCCATTCTAAACACGTCTTTTACAGCCTTTTATGACCTAAACACACCTTTTCATCCTTTTTTGATCTAAACAGGTCAATTGCATCCTTTGTTTACATAAAAATGTCACTTACATTCTTTCTTTGATAGAACAAATAATCATAATCTGGTTGTTGTGATTAAAGTTGTGGGGGTTCCTAGAGTCTCCGAAATTCCAAATTGCTAACTTTGTTTTTCTTTGACCCCTTTATTGGGTTTTCTTGTTTTTCTTACATCAATTTGCCTTTTGGGAGTGGTAATTAAAAGGGTAAAGTTTAGCTGCAAAGAACTCCTAGAGTAAGGCTATTAGGAGGTGAGTTGTGAGTGATTTAGAGAGCAAGCATATGAGGGAGAGACTATTTTCTACTAACTTTTTTTTACAGGTTCTAAATCATGTCCAACAATAGAAATTCATCATCTTCTAGTAAGGATAAAAAGGTGGCCGAAGGTGGAGAGTGGGAGATTAATCCATTGGTAGTAAATTTATAACAACAAACATTTGAGAGGATGTTTAGGGAGATGGAGAACATAAGGGAGAGGTTAGCAGAAATGTCTTTGAAGTTTAATTCTCAATCCAACCCAAGGGAAAGGACACCTGAACCTCGAAACACCCATTATGATTTTGAGGATGATGACGACCAACTTAGTACCTTTGAAGAAGTTGAAGTTGGGAATTATAGAAGGAATAGAGGTGGTCGAGGTAAAGGGAGAATAGGTAAAAATTTTAGAGTAGAGATGTCAATATTGACCCAGCCCGGCCCGTGGTCAACGGGTTTAGCCCGATCAAAACCTGCCCACCGACCAGCTCGTGGCCTGTGTAAACGTGGATGGGTCGGATTGCTGCCCGTGGCCCACCCCCACCCAAACATATTTTAATAAATATTTTAATTATTTATTAAAATAATTAATAAATAATTTAAGAAAATTAAAAATTTATAATTAATGTAATTCATAATTTTAACAATAACTTTTAACTTATTAACTTTTCATATAATTTTCTAATTAAATGAATTAAATGTCCTAATTGATCATACCATTATATACATCTCAATAACTTTATTATATCATAATTAATTAATAATATATTGTTATAATTTAAGATTGTCACATAATACATATATCAAAAAGAAAGAAAGGTGAAAATTTTATTAATTTTATGAAACATGAATTTGGTTTTATTAATTCTCTCTTAAAATAATTAATAAATAATTTAAGTAAATTAAAAATTTGTAATTAATGTAATTCATAATTTTAACTATAACTATTAA
>JANZXP010021002.1:0-13383 GCA_027576715.1 Erythroxylum flavicans
GTAGCACGGTATCACCCTTCAATCCTCACCGCGCTGGGAAATCTTGTGGGACGCACAGTAAAGATCGACAATCACACGCTACTTACCCAAAGGGGAAAATTACCTCGGGTTGCTGTTAATATCGATCTCAGTGAACCGCTCCGCTTCTTTGTTGAACTGGATGGTGAGCTCATCAAGGTCACATACGAGGGGCTTCCTCATATCTGCTTTACCTGTGGACGGGTCGGGCATGGAACCTCCACTTGCCCCGTGAAACCCGCAGCTCCATCAGGGACTGAACAACCCATCGTCAACATGGTGGTTCCCTTACAACCCGACACCAATCCAGTGACGTCGTCAGGGCGCCTCCAACAGGATGAATACGGCCCCTGGATGCAGGTGGTCCACCGCCCTCGCTGCGCCCCAGGTCGTCCGAGGAACCAACGCCTCTCCACCAACAATGGTTCTCCTAGCGTGGGAACCAGAGGATCGCGCTTCATGGCCTTGTCAGAAAATGAGCTGTTAGAGCACAGTCCAGACGTCCCTTCAATAGTTGAGGCATCCTACACTCTACCAACGTTCCAATCGACGTGACAACCTCTCGCAGGCCCCAAATCCCTAGCTCCACCCACGAGTAAAGAAATTCGACTGAAACGAATGTTGTCTCAAGGAAGACGCATGACCTCTCCTAGTTCCTACAAGACGACACCGCACAAGCCCCTTCAGATCGAGACGACATCGCACCAATCCACCCAGGCCCAAGATGTGGGCTCAGCTGGGCAGATCCCCATTGTGGGCTCCCTCCTCCCACCACAGCCCAAAGCCCCATCCATGACAGCACCAGCTACTTCCCAAAGCTCATTCATGGCATATATGGCCCTATCTATTCCCTTCTATGTGGATATTAGTATCCAAGATTCTTCGGTCCAATTACTCCCACCTGTGGATTTGGGCTGCAAGGAAATGGAGGTGGTTGAACCCACTTCCCATACTTTGACTTCATCAAGTCAAATGCAACAAATACCCCTACCAAGACCTCCAGATCCTGTCTCTTTCGCCACTTCCGACTCAACTCTGATTGTAGAATCGGATACTCCAATGATGGAAACTCCACCAGGCCTTACAACAGCCCAGGCTTAGGGGCCAGAAGAGAGCGCAGTTCTCTCACGGACTGATTAATCCCTCCTTTTCATTTCTGATGTCTATATTCATCTGGAACTTTCAAGGGGCTACAGGTCGATCCTTCAAGCCCATCATCAAAAACTACATCCATACCCATAAATCGTGCCTTATTGTCCTCATAGAGCCTCGTATAAGTGGGGAATGAGCTACAAAATTTATTAGAACTTTAGGCTTTACTCACTCTTTTCGAGTGGAAGCAGAGGGATTCTCGGGTGGCATCTGGCTTCTTTGGAGACAGGATATTACAGTTCACATCCAGATAGCTCACCGCCAATTCGTGCATGCTTTTATTGAATGGGACCGAGTGGCTTTTAATTTCATAACCATTTACGCTAGCCCCAATTATTCTCTTCAAACCTATCTGTGGCAGTATCTTCGGCGTATCGCCAGAATCACAGACATCCCTTAGCTCTTAGGTGGTGACTTTAATGCCAAGTTGGAGAGCTCGGATAAACGTGGCAGTTCTCGACTCCATCCCGTCGTAAAGCCCCATTTTCGTGATTGTGTGCAAAGCTGCCAACTCCAGGATCTAGGCTTCTCTGGATCTCGGTTCACCTGGACGAGAGGACAGATGCTCGCTAGATTAGACCGGGCATTCTGTTCGAACGATTGGCACTCCATCTTCACACGTACCACTGTCACTCACTTACCTTTCCTCAAATCGGACCGTCGGCCCCTCCTCGTGACTCTTAATCATCCAGGACCCCCCTTCCGAAAACTAGATCCTTCCATTTTCAGTCCGTTTGGTTAACACATGCCGAGTTTCCTCATTTCGTAGCTGAGAACTGGTCCCCTACAGGTTCAGATTTCAGTGGCGAAATATAAAATTTTACGAACCGGCTCTAACAGTGGAACTACTCCACTTTTGGTAATATCTTCCATAGGAAAAAGCGTCTCATGGCCCATCTTGCTGGAATTCAACAACAACTGGAAACTTCCCATTCCAGCTCTCTCCGCGATCTTGAATCCCACCTTCGCACGGAATTGGAAAAGGTCCTTCTCCAAGAAGAGATTTACTGGGATCAATGGTCCAGAAGTCAGTGGATTAGTCAGGGTGACAGGAACACCCAATACTATCATTCCATAACCATGGCTAAGCAACGAAAGGCATGGATTACTTCCCTTCAGGATGCTAACGGGAATGTTCTATCCGATCCTTAGATTATCCGTCGACATGCTCAATAGTTCCTCGCGACCCTGTACACGATGGATAGCTTAAACTGATTAGCTGCTCCGTAGACACTTTCCTCGGCTCCCTCTTATTGCCCTTACTGATCTGACCCGACCCCTCGAGCTGGAGCAAATTAAGACGGCTTTCTTCAGTATAGAGCCTAATAAGACCCCGGGTTTTGATGACTTTCCTGCGCTATTCTACCAATCTCAGTGGGATATTGTGGGCGTTACTTTGACTGTTTTCTTTCAGCTTATATTTTGTCATGAAGCCTAGGAAGCAGAGTTAAACCGTATTATCATGGTTCTTATACTAAAGACCCCGTCCCCCACGTCCATGAAGCAGTTCCGGCCAATTGTGTTATGTCCTGTGATCTACAAAGTGATCACCAAAGTCATTGTCAATCGGATTAAACCCGTCCTCAACAATTTGGTAGCTCCTACCCAATGTAGCTTTGTCCCTGGGCGCTTGATCACGGACAATATCATTATAGTACAAGAAGTTATCCACACTATGTGCAGGAAAACTAGGCAATCAGGCATTATGGCCATCAAGGTCGATCTGGAGAAAGCTTATGATCGGTTATCATGGGATTTCATCCAAGATACTTTATTCGACGTGGGCTTGCCTGCTTTTTTGATCAATCTCATTATGAAGTGCATTTCTACGGTTTCCCTCCAAGTTCGGTGGAATGGTGAGCTTAGTCACCTTTCGCCCTCCGAGGAACTCGTCAGGGTGATCCCCTCTCGCCCTACCTATTCGTCCTGTGTACGGAATGATTAAGGCAAACTATTACGCACGCAGTTACTCAACGCCGATGGCAGCCTATAAAATTGAGCAAAATCGGGCCGGCTCTCTCTCACTTATTCTTCGCTGATAATCTCATCATTTTTTCTACAACCACTATGGATCAAGTGGAGGTGATTCGACGTACCTTAGATTCCTTCTGTGCAGCTTCCGGGCAGCGTATCAGTCAGGACAAATCCAGGTGATATTTCTCTAAGAATATTTCTACACCGAACGACCTTGGTCAATATCTCGGAGTCCCACTCCTGCACGAACGGGTGACCAAGCGAACTTATCAATACATTCTGGACAAAGTTCATCAACGGTTATCAAGCTGGTCTGCCAATCTTTTGTCTTTTGCTGGTCGGCTTACCTTAGCCCAATCTGTTATAGCAACTATTCCCAGTTATACGATACAAACGGTTCGGCTGCCTCGCCGTCTATGCGACGAACTGGAGAAGATCACGTGCCAATTTTTGTGGGGCTCTACCAATGGGGTCTGGAAACTTCCTTTAGTCAACTGGGAGGACGTTTGTAAACAAAGCAATGGAAGGGCTGGGCATCCGGAGAATTAGGGAAACCAACGACGCCTTTTTAGCCAAATTAAGATGGACCCTGATCGACAAGCCTACTTCTCTCTAGGTCAGAGTTCTCTCAGCGAAGTACAACTTTTACGTTAACCATTTCCCCAACACCATCGACACCACTGGTGGTTCTATGGTTTGGAAGAGTATTAAGTCTACCTGGCACATCGTGATTCAAGGTATGAAATGGGTGCTCGGCGACGGTGTTCGTACTAGATTCTAGTTGGACCCTTAGGTTGCAGGAGTAGGACCTCTTATTCACCAGGCTACCACCCCTCCTTCTGCTTTTGATAGTAACCAAAGTGTCCATTAGTTTGTGGACTCTGGCGGTACTTGGAATTGGGACGCCTTGCAAGGCTCCCTCTCGATGGATATATGTCGTTTGATAGCTAGAACATTCCCCCCGAGGCCTTTCCTAGGACAGGATAAGTTATCCTGAGGTATGTCTGACACTGGTCATTTTACTGTGGCTTCTACCTACTCCATACTTAGGGATCAGGAGGACATCGGGGTTACTGGATTTTGGAAGGCCATCTGGCACTGGCCTGGCCCACAACTAATTCGATCCTTCCTCTGGCTCCTCGCACAGGATAGGTTACTTACTAACCAACATAGGGTTCGTAGACATCTCACGACGGAGGGGTCTTGTTACCATTGCGGCTTCGAAGAATCCTCTCTTCATACGATTCGAGACTGCGTCAGAGCCCCACAAGTGTGGAACTCATTTCTGCCGAATATTGTTAATTCTGATTTTTTCACTCTACCACTCCAACAATGGCTCTATACTAATCTCCACGGCCACAGACGAGTGTTCAGATAGGAGTGGTCGACTGTTTTTGGCACAACTTGTTGGTTCTTATGGGCTTGGCGTAATGGGTCCCTTTTTTATATTCATTTTATTTGCCCATCCTCACCTATTTCTATTATTTTGTCTCATGCAGATCAGATACACAAGTCAACCACTTGGCAAAGCAGCTTTATAACCGGACATCCCCAACGCCACGAGCAACTCATAGGATGGTGCAAACCTCCTCTCGAGTGGGTCAAGCTGAACACAGATGGAGCTTGTACCTGTTCCTCCTCCTCGGCTTCAGCTGGCGGACTCCTCAGAGACAGTTTCGGCAATTGGCTCGGAGGGTTTATCCAAAATCTTAGCTGTTGCTCTTTAGTGTCTGCGGAACTCTGAGGAGTGTTTACAGAGCTCACGCTCTCGTGGACTCTAGGGTATCATCGGATTGAATTGAAAGTCGACTCGACTGTGGCCGTCCAACACCTCTCTTCCTCGGCCAGCCGATCCTCGATCTATAACCCCATTGTTTAAGGGATTCACAAACTGTTCATGCGGAACTGGACGGTGGTCCATCGTCACATCTATCGTGTAAGGAGCCGCTGTGCGGACTAGCTAGCGAGCTATATTAAGCATTTTGCGATCGGCACTACTTATTTTGATCTTCCACCCATTGGGTGTCATGTACTCCTCCTACAGGATATGTTAGGAGTTTGTTTCCAGAGACACGTCGTGTAATCGGTTGCTTTTTCCCTCTTATATGAAAAAAAATGAGCACAGGTAGATGTTGCACAAGTTGGTATCCCTAAGGTGGGAGAAAATTTCCTTTATTGCAAAACCTTTAGGGATAATTAAAGTCCTTTTGTTTCCATTTGTTTTTTTTTGTTTTTAGTATAAATATCAATTTGTTTGAATTTGTTTCAGCTTTTAAAATTTATAAGTAGTTTTTAACTTTTAATTTTTTAAATTTAATTTACTACAAATTAAATATATAGTTAATTATTTAATATATTCATTATTAATAAGAATTATGACTAATTTAATTTAAAAATATAATTAATTAATTAAAATTATGAATAATTTAATTTTTGTAAATGAATTGAATTAAATTAAACTAATAATTTTTAACAAATATAATTAAATTTAAAATATCATCAACATATATAAATTTAAAATCAAATGTTATTTTAAAATATATTAAAATAAATATTACTTTATAAATAAAATTTAAATTGTTTATTTGAATAAATTAGAATAATTTTTTAGATAATTTATTAATAAATATTATATAAGAGATTGAAATAAATTTAATTAGTTAAAAATAATATATCTTTAAGTTTTATCTAATACTTAATTATCATCAGTAATAAAATATAGCGATATTGACATGAACAATCAAAAGTTTTTATTTTTATTTGAAAGAAAAACGAAAACTAAAAATAGAAAACGAAAACGATAACTAAAAACTATAATAGAAAAACAAAAGTGGAACCAAACGACTTCTAAATTTAATTTTTTTTAAACGCATATATGATACTTTAAATAGCTATAAAAATGTTTTTTTAAGAAAATAGTCTTATTAATATTTGTAAAAAGTAGAAAATGATTAACACCTTATGGGTTAATTTTTAATAGCAAATTAAATGGAAACATTATATTTTTATTATTAAAATTTACATCTTCATGATTAATAATTGTATTTAATCATCCAAAACCATTACAATTTATGGTTTCAATATTTTTTAAAAGGTCTTGAAGTATAATTAAAATGGTGGGTAATTTTTTTAATAAGTTAGTCTGAAATCAACAAATCATAAATTTAATTGCACCAAACTTTAAAGTAGGTAGGTTCTAAGTAATGTGGTTGATTTAGATTTCATATTTGAGAATCGTTATCGTTCGCACATTATGTGGTATATTCATGGGAAGAGAAGGGAGCAAAACAAGTTATCAAAGTGGTTAATAAAGCCCCGTAAAAGACAAACGGTCCAATCTGCAAGAATGGGCCATGTCAGAATCCATTTTAAAAGCTTAATTAATTAATCCATTAATACGAAGGTGAAGGTGAACTTGTCTGGGTATTGTTCGAGTTTCACGTAACCAGTGAATCAAATATATCAGCTTCGTATACTTGATACCCTATTGCATTTGTCAATATTAGCTACTCGTGTGCATATGCAGAAATATTTTGATTGTTAAAAATCTTGTTTAAGAAGTTCAAAGAATATATTTTCTAAGAAAAAATGTGACAATAAACTTGTATGATCCTCTTTAAGCGAACAAGCTTATCCAAATTTGGAAAAAACATTACCAACTACTCAGGTGTTAATTAAATCCATAGCATAACTCCAGTAAAGGCCTTTATGACCGTACGAAGCAAAAAGTCGGATGGGAGGGGGTTGGGTTGGGTGGGTCATGGGTGTGGGTGAGACTTCCTCTCTACTTTAAATGGGTACCAAGACCAGTACTAGGCAGGAGCTGTCATAATTACCCCAAACGACGCCCTTCACGGCTCAGGATTTCTTATTTCCATTATTTCCTGAGATCTATGGAGAAAATATTAGAATGTTATTCCCATACTTTGAAAATTCGATTCATGAAATTAATAAATTCATCAAAAAAGAAAAATACAAGTTATATCCACGAGTAAGAAGAGTTATGGCAGTTTCATAGACAAGTGCAATGGCAAGAATAAAATTTTCTCATAATGCTCCTGCAATGGTGACAAGAGGGAATCACAAGTTAACTATCCTAAGTGATTCAATCAGAGAACTTATCTAAGGTGATTCACTAAAATGAGATGGTCAGAATTTCATCATAGCATTCTACAGAGAAAGCACAGCCTGAGCTAGTCAGGACAATATAAGAAGCTGATGCTCTAAGTCCTCGCATTTGCCAGAATCTTGGAAATGTCATCGTAGCATCCAGAGTATTTCAACTTGTTGGAGCTGCTTTTTCTATAGGTATAAGTTGCCGATGGCTTAACCACAACCCAATTACTTACTTTGATTCCCAAAGCAGAATCACCCACGTGGGAAACCTTTTACATAACCAAAGTTTGCTCAAAAACCAATGTTATGAATGTCGAATTTAGTTCTGTTACGATATTATACAGGTATCGATCAATACCGAGTACTGTTTTGGGTAATTTTTTAAATTTATAAAATAGTTTCTGAATTTTTTTTTAAATTGCAAAAAAGTAGCTTGTATAATTTATAATTTTACATCGATCTTGTCTCCGAAAATCATAATAATATAAATTTAAAATAACAACAATTTCTTTATTTTATTAATATGATTTTCACATATGAATAATAACCACAATTATTATGAAAAATATCATTAAATCATCAACAATAATATAAAATGTTTAAAATATTACAATTTTATCATATAATAAATAATAATTACATCAAAACATCAATCAAAAAGAATAATAAATATCCATGAGTCTCTGAGAATTACAATTTATATCAAATAAATAGCCATGAGTCTCTAAGAATTACAATTTATAACAAGAGTTTGTGTCAAACAACCAACTATAAATTTGTGTCAAACAACCAACTATAAATGAAACCTAAAACAAAATATTTACAATTATATTGCATATATAGGATTTAACATATACATCAACTATAGAAGAGAAAAAACAAAAATCTAGAATTTTATTCAAAAGAATACTCAGTTAAATTACATTGACCGCAATTCTCATTTGGTACAAAATCTTCATTATTGAGATTAGTTTCATCATTATCATCATTCAAATTTATTGAACCAAATCATATGTCAATACTTTACCATTTAAAATTATCTTCCCAAATCACTCTCGTGTATCAAAGTTGATTCTTCAAAAACTCAATCTGTTAAAAGATCGATACTTTCAATGCAGATTGGATCTACATAACTACTTATTCTATTAAGAGTCCTAGTATATAATAAAATTAAATTATTAAAAATTATATATAACTTTGATGATGATGATGATGATGATGATGATGATGATGATGATGATGATGATAATAATAATAATAGCATACCTCGTGTAATGATTGATTGTATGATTTGTATCTATCATTTTAAAATAAATTTAATAAATTTTTAATATCATCTCGTATACTAGTTTGTGCTTTAACGTTATTAAAATAGTATTTATGATATTTTTAAAGCAGTAATAGAGATAATAATAAAATCTTATTTAGATATTTTATCAAACATTAAAATAAAAATACGTCTTTAATAAATATTTAAAAAATTATTTTTAAGGTCACAATGTGAGCAGGTTTAAAAAGATATTAAAACGTCTAAAATGGGCCAATAAGTATAGTATATTTAAATTGATATATTGTAATATGACATAGTATAAATTTATAATTTATATACTAAAATTGTCAAAATTTTTAATTATTTAGGATATTATTAATATTATTTTAAAAATATTAAACATTAATTTACATCTTTTAAAAAAATATTAGGAGGTGATCTAATCTTTACCTATTAGATAAAAACTAAAGAAAGGAGGAAGCATACACATTGCATTAAGATAACTTTACTTTTCAAGCTTTTCCATAGCTAACCCTCTTTCTTTCAGCTTTTCTCCTCTACTTTCCTCTTCCTCTCTATCTCTCTCTCTCTCTCCATTATTTTTCTCTCATCAACAATCTATAACCCTAATGAATCACTAGTACTTTTCAAAGATTTCTTCTCCAGCTTTCACTTTCACCTCCTCTACTTCAATTTCCCATTTCATGATTGATCTTGTTCTAATTTCACCATCTACCTAAAATTCTGCAACTTTGTGTCCTTTCCACTTTGCATGGATCGAATTTTTATGGATCCAATTTCAACATCTTGTATAACATATATATGGTTTTCAAATGGATAAAATTTCAGCCACAGGTTGCTGGTGACTGTAGGCGGGGGTTGTGGAGACTGCAAAGGTGTATGACAGCTACAATGAGCTTTCGACTGCTTCTCGTCCACGTGTGGCATGTATGTGTTTCTGCCTGCATGCTGCTACGACATTTTAGGTTAAAATTTTCTTTTTGCATTTAAGTACTTGGATATTTTAAACTTTATTGTACCTACTAGTAATTGACTGGTATTTCAAATATTGGTCGATACCATTGGCCGGTACAAAATAACATAGTTTCATATCATTTTCCAGCCAGTACAAAATCCAATACTTTGTCAAAAACTCCACTGGTCATTAAAAAGAAAATTGCACTAATTTTTCCTAGGCACAACTTAGGAGTAAATACATTAATATATATCAAGAATAACATATTTTTGAATTACAAACATAATAATAACTACTATCTGCAATGATAAAAACCAAACTTTAAAAAGAAGAAGAAGAAATCATTGAAATTCAAGCTTAACAAGAACTGAATAAAAAGATTTAATGAAATCTTAACTAGAATCCAATTATTACAAGTTAGATAAATGAAAATGGAGGTAATGAAACAAACTTTTCCTAAGGAGAATAGCAATGTTGTCTAGTGCAGTTGGAGGATTTTTGGTGATTAGAGGGAAGGTTTTTTGAATCCTAGGATAATGTGGAAATTCTATGATATGAATAATGAAAGGAGTTGGAGGTTTAAGTATAGGAGAGAGCAGTTGGATTGGTTTCCTAGGTCGAGAGAGAAAATAGACAAGGGTGTTGTGGTGACCTTTGATATGACAAATGGTGAAGTTATAGCATGAAAACCAATCTTTCCAACGAAGTAATTGGCTATTGGGTAATATATTCTTTGTAGGCTTAAGGGTCTTTGGAAAAGATGTGTTCTTTATCTTAATCAGAAAATGATAAGGGTTAAGTTGGAAATTCAATTTTTGATGCCCTTTTTACTGCTAAAATTTCTTTATAGATTATGTGGTATTGTTTTTTTGACTCCTTGAACTAGTCATTAGCATAGCCATAATAATGTCTTTACCTATCAATCCCTTTAATTAAGATTGCTCTCCAATAATGGTCACTAACATCTTTCTTAAGAATGTGTTGGCCTTTGTCCACAATCTTTAAAGGGAGTGGATTCTAACCTGCTTGTTTTAAATGTTGGACAGCTCTGGTTTGTTCTTTACTTCATGGTGGTGGATTCTTTCTTAACAATTTGGATAAGAGAGTGGTGTAATCAAGCACTTGGGGGATGAAATATATGATGTAATTTACAATTCCAAGGAATTATTGAATATGCTTTATGTTGATACTTTCAGTAGGAAAATGTAATAGCTCATTAGCTATATGTGGACCAGGCCGATAAAATGTATTATGAAAATTTAGACCCAAAAATTCTATTTGGTTGTCCTAATATGACTTTTCTTCGCTGAGAGCTTGATTCCATATTGCTTTGTAAGACCCAAAAATGATTGGAGTAGAGTCTTATTATCTTCATGGGTTTTGGAGTATAAGAGGATGTCATCAATTTATGTGCCCGTTCTTTCCAACACATTGATGACATCCTCTTATACTCCAAAACTCATGAAGATCATAAGAGTCTAAACCTTTGAAACAATATGGAGTAACCTAGAGTTCGAATGACATAGTGGTCCATTGGTATTAAACATTGGAAATGCAGAAGATTGTCTTGTATCTTTCTTATAGTTATGTTCCAAAATCTTACTTTTAAGTCAAAATTTGAAAAGATTGTTGCTTCTTTGAGGAAGTACAGGATTTGAGTGTTGATTTTTGGCAGTAAGAATTTATCATTTGAGAGAAATGCCTTTAGATGTTTATAATCAATTATCAAACTATTTTTTACTCTCTTTTGTTCATATAGAAAGCTTGGCACACCTAATTTGATTTTATGGGTTGTATAAAATCTTGCTGGAGTAAGATAGCACACCCCTCTTGAGCTAACTTTAAATCATCAGGATTCGTACCAGGTTGAGTAGCCTTCATAGCATTGATGTCTTCATTCTTTTTAAATGGTAGATGAATGAAGAATTAAGGATTTTTCCAAAGAGAATTGGGGTATGAGAACTGTGCATAAGTCTCAGAACAGTGCTATAAAAATTGATCCCTTAATGCCTCATAGGGAGGAGGTACTTAGGTTAGTTCAAACATATTGCGCATGTCTGTGTACGCACTGAAATTAGTTTGAAATTCAATCCCTTTAGGTAGGATTTGAAAATTAAAGGCTTCGCAATAGACATCCATACGAATTAGGATATCTGAGCCAGGTAGATGGCTACCAAGAACTTTAATCCATGTGAAACAATTAGGGAAAAATCATAACCTTAAATTTTCTTTTGCTGATAAGCTCAATTTTAAATGAAATACCATCAGTAGCAGTGAAATATTCATTGTGTGATATCCAGGCTTCAAGAGGTAAGATGTTAGGCTTCATAATCCTTTGACTGGATCCAGTACCGATATATCCAATAGCCTTGATCGGCTTATTATATTTATCCTGTTGTAATAACTAGTTATGGAGATAAAGATGAGGAATAATGATAGGTTTTGAATCTACCTTCATACATTTTTGTTGTAGCATGTATAAGAAATCATCCTCAATATCTTCATTAATTAGGCCATCAGAGGATTCAAACTCATCCTCTGAAGAGTTGATTGGAACAACAAATTTTGTTTCCTCATCTTCATTAGATTGTTCTTCAATGAAGTCTTTAATATTGCCATTGTCATGGATAGGCCATATAGTCTCAATAGATTCTAATAGTTTTAAATCTCTTTTGATCTTATTAGGACATTAACGAGCTTAATGTTTTGGTTTACCAAAAATAAAACATCAATCTTCCTTTTTTGCTTATGGACAACGACGTTTAAAGAATCGAACAAAAATGCATTGTTTTCATCTTCTAAGTGGCTTATGATAACCTTCATTCAAGATTTGTAATTTGTGAGACTTTCTGTAAGAGAATTTCTTGTGATAATACTTCCTTTTAGTGTGAAATTCACAATCCTTTTATCCTTAAACTTGATCTTTAAATAAGTCTTTTTACAAGCCTTTTTCAGAAAAGGCCCTCCTTTGATCATATTCTTGAAAAATGTTTATTGGTTACAGAGTTTATCAAGAGAACCTAAGGCAAGCTAGTAGATTTCTCCAAGAGATATCTCTATCATATCTCTTCTTAAAGTTGTTATAGTTCTCTAGAGTTTCAGCTATAATGCCTCTGGAAGAGATGAGATGAGTGTATAACGGAGATTGACATCATTAAAACTATTAACCAGATAATATCTTTATGTTATATGTTGAAAATGTTTATGTAAATCTCTTATATCTAATGAACAACACTTGATTTCGAAGTATTCTTACCTGATCTATTTTTCAATAAGCTAAAAATTTCCAATAAATTCTTTATGGATGACTCCAAAAAAAATTCCTATAAAGGTGAATTGAGGCGGTACTTGGTTGATGGGTTTGGGAAGAGATTAATAGGTAAGGAATGAAAAGTAAGTGGTTAGTTGTTGATTATCATTATTAGGCAATAGTTTGATATCTTACTTTTAGGGAATCCTTCATTCCCTCCATTTAGTAGAGGAATGAAACTCATTCCTTAGTAGTGGCTATTTTTATAAAAATATTTTAATACTAATTAATTAAAATATAATTAATTAATTACATAATAATAATTAATTAATTACAATATAATTAATCAAAATATAATTCATTCATTCATTAAAATATTGTAATTAATTAATTACAATATAATTAATTAAAATATAATTATTCATTAATTAAAATATTGTAATTAATTAATTAATTAAAATATAATTATTCATTAAAATATTATAATTAATTAAGTAATTACAATATAATTAATTAAATTATTATTATTACTTAATTAATTACATTATATTTAATTAAAATATTATTATTCCTTAATAAAAATATTTTAATTAAAGAATTAATTAAAATATAATTATTAAAATATTG
>JANZXP010021023.1:0-13382 GCA_027576715.1 Erythroxylum flavicans
AAAACAACTTCTTTTTGAAATTTTTATCTTAAAAAAAATAAACAACGAGTTGATTCTGACAAATTTATCTTTTAAAAAAATGACGAGCTAATTCAGCCCATTGATATTCTTAAATATAGGCAGTATCAAGAAGAGATATCATGACATTACTTGAAATTAAATCAATTTTTCTAAAAAATATGATTGCTTATAATAAAATTATGCCTATAAATTATTAAACCCACTAATTTATTATAAATTATCTTAATAATAGATAATAGATAACTATAAGTCAAAAAAATAAAAACGTACACAATAATCATGTAACCTATTAATTTAAATTTAATACAATGTACTTAAGTAAAAATTAAAAATGGTTTATAACATCGAAGTTAATTCTAATTATTTATTACTATAATTTACATTATTACTATCTATGAAAGGAACAATTGCACCTGCTCAAAATTAACATCATTTATTGATTTTTAAAAATTTTAAAGTTTAATTAAAAAAGAAGATCGTTAAATAAAAATTAATTAATTAATTTTAATTTATAAAGATTGATTAATTTTTAAAAAATTACTAAAATAGTACTCTTTGATGATACTATAAATAATAATAATGATAAAGATTTATTTTAATTTTTTTAAATATTTACTTGTAAATTACATTTTTGGTTAATGTTTAGAGAAATTAGGGTAAGGGAGGGGAACTCTTAATTGGTTTAAGTAACTCTAATGGAATTTCTTAAATTTTAAAATTCTAAAAAATTTTGTAATGTTTTTTTTTAATATATTCTCTTATATTTTTGTTAAAAATTAATTGTAAAATACATGTGACCTTAATATAACATGTAAACCAATTAATTGCTACTGATGTGACGATCCAATTCAACAAGTAAACCTTATTATAACTGATTACAACTAACTCAAATCATATATTTAGGATAATAAAATAAATTATTCATTTAAATGTTTAATTAGCTCCTTAGGGGTTGGTTGAGTTGGTGGAGTAGGGAGGCATGAGGCCAAAATGTCCTGTATTCGAGTTCCCCTACCTATACCATCTCGATCGAGTCTGTCGTACAAGACTTATCTAGTGTAGAGTACTCAGTTGATGTGGTTTACAGGCTGTGGCGTCAATCTGGAGGTTTATCCAGTACGCATCCAAAGGATAGCGAATATGGGTTCTTCCGTTTGAAAAAAATTTAATTAGTTTATATCAAATTTAAGAACTGAATTGATTCGTTACGTCGGTAAGATTTGATTAGGCTAAGTGTGATATTCATATCATCTATATTTTAAAGTTAAATTTTAATAAAAAATTAAAAGAAGAATGTTTTCTAAAACTTTAAAATATAAAGATTATGAATTCTTTTAAAATTTACATAAAATACAAAGAAGATTTATTTATTTTATTCTATAATTTTAGTTAATACAAAATTATTCAATTGTAAGATTATAAGCACTAAATTAATAACTTAATTACTAGTAATTCACAGGAAGTTACTTTTATCATGATTTAAAGTATTATTAATATCTTTTTAAAATGTTAAACTATAAGATAATATCACAAATAATGTTAAAAACTTATTTACATATTTTGAAAAATATTAAAGTGGTATTGATATCTTTAAACCAAAATATTTTGAACTAGACCATGACTTTGCCTTGCCTTGTAGCTGGAGGCTGCGTTTAGATCTGCGGTGCGGTAGGGATAGGTATTTATCTACCGTAGTTTCTAAATGCAGTCACATATGCGGGCGAACAACCGGAGATTGAAGGAAAGTACGGTGTCACCACAGAAATCGACAAGCAGAAAGAGGCTTACGGTAAGAAAGTGCTTATGCCATAGAAATTCTACTTTCCATTAATAACCTTCTAATAATTATTATTTTCCATTATACCCTCAACTAATAAAAAACAAATCCAACATATTTATAATTTATATTTATAAGACTAATAATATATTTTTTATGAAATATTTTATTTACTAAATTTATTTTATTTATATTTTCCTTTTTTTAATTTAATATTTTATTATCTATAATTTTAAATTTATATGATTAATAATATATTTTTAATGAAATATTTTATTTACTAAAATTATTTTTTTATATTTTTCTTATTTTAATTTAATATTTCATTATTTATAATTTTAAATTTATAAAACTAATTATATAATTTAAAATTATTTATACAACAATTAATAGTTTATTAAATCAATGAATTTTTTAGTCATTTTATCTCATTTCAACAATCACAATCACACTTGCCAAACACTTATTTTCACGTTTCAATAGTTACCAAAATAGTAATCCTAAACATATAACTACTTATTAAAAATAATAAGTACTTATTATTTTAGTATGTTGATTTCAGCAAATTATCACTTATAACCACACCTTCAAACCAAACCTGAATCTGGCCAGTGGCCATCAAAACATCATTTAAGTTGTGTCCAAATCGTTAATAAAATAATTGTCTCGATCTGATAAGATAAGTGATGAACTGAACAGGTTGGCATAAGGAATCTCCGCTATAATCGCCGACAAATATAATGCTCTTGTATGTATTGATTAGTCATGATAAGCATAGGACAAGCTTGTCCTATTCCAACTTGCTTGTCCTGTTCCAACATGCACTCATTTCACACATGCTAGTTTTTCGGTTTCAAATTTGGTGGCCTTATCTTAATACTAATGATAACTTGTCTGTCTTATCGATTTCTTATATGGATCTGTTTAAAGTTTAAATATTGTTTCATTTCTTAGTTTTGATCAAATTTGGATCGTTTATTTTTTGGCTCGACTCGATCTAGCCCGATCAATTTTCAACGATTGTTCTTGGATGTTTCGAAACCAAGTTGGGTTCTGTGATAGGAAGGGTGAAAAACAGCAGTCAGCCACTAGATGAATACTTTCTATTTGTTTGTTTATGTCAAATTGTTCATCGTACCATCTCAGACTGAGCTGTTTAGAAGTGACACACGCACCCAATTTTAATCTATTACTTATAGGTTACTTGTCCTTATCAAGGTGTGAAAATTTTAATGTTTGGAATGGATTGTCAAAGTTATTTTATCAAATGTGAATTTAATTATTGAAAATATTATCTCATAACTTTAATTTTATAATATCCGTCTCTTTTGTTATTAATTTTTGTTAAAATTTATAATTATAAACTCTAAAATGGTATTCTGTAGTGTGCAAAAATTCTAAGATGTTGCAAGAGCTGATCCGAACGTATCTTTGTCTGGTGCCTAAGAAAAACACCCGATGTCTTTGGAGGAGTTTAGGCCCATATCGTGTTGGAAGGGGTTCTTAAGGATATTGTTGATGTTAATCAAGGAGCATTCGTTCCAGGTCGAAACATCGGGGATAACACAATTATTTTACAAGATCTGAGAAACGACTACGCATCTGGGAGACCCTTAAGGAGTTGTATGATGGAAGATAAACTTCTGCAAAGCCTACGACACTATTAACTGGAGCTTCATTAGAACATTCGTGGACATTCTAGAGATGTCATGACTTTTTATACTGGCTCATGGAATTTCTCCAATCACCGTCCTTCGGAGTGTTGGTTAATGGAATCCCCTCCAGACTGTTTAAGAATTCAAAGGGTATTCGGCAGGGTGACCTTCTCTTCCCATACATTTTCACCTTGATAATGGAATCCATGACCAGGCTCCTGATCGCTTACGGCGTCCAATGGTAATTTCCAATTTCACTATAAATGTTCTATGCTTAAGCTTACCCATCTCATCTTTGCTGATGACTTCGCGTTAAGCATGTATCAAACGTAATAGCTGTTTTGTCCAGTAGCGCCTAGATAGGCAAATCCGTTGTATCTTGATGATTGGTGTACCTTTGTAATTTTGCAATAGCTTAGCTATTGATAATCAAATACCTTATTCATTTTTCAAAAAAAAAAAAAAGAAGATAAAACCACGTATTGCTGAACCTCTTCCCTGTCAACTTCCTGGGTGGTTGTTCACAGGAGGCAATCAATGACTACACGGGTCCATGAAGAACTCGACATCCTGTAATTGTCTTACCTCAGACCTTGGAGTCAAAGCCCATTTATGTTACCTGCAAGGACAAATTGGGCTATTGTTTGATCTATTTGAACGATTTTGTCCACAACCCAACTCACACCCTTGAGGTCTTCTACGTAATTCCCTGTACGTTGTAATTCCCGCGTTCTGGAGGCCAATGCCAGTGGAAGGGTAAAGGTGGGTTCTTGAGATTTTGGAGTTTATGGAAATGGGTCTCATGAAAGTTGAGATCTTTATGGTGTAATACAGCCAGTAAGAAGAAAACGACCAATCATCGATGATACGTGGAGAGATGCCGGTTTGGGTTCATCCCATGCACCTCCTTCTCGTCTCCATCGTCTTGATTCTTCTCATTTTTGTATTCACCAGTCCAAAACAGGTTTGATAATGCTGTAATCATCGATGGAAGTTAGTGCGTGATGTGTGTCATGTGGATCTGATTGATGATTTCGGTTGTTGTGATTTGGTTGATCATTAATGGCATCGATTTTGATGTGGGTTTTTATAATTGAGAATTGAGAAATCACGAGTGATTGTAAGTTGCGTGAAATTGGTAGAATGCCGTTTTATTCCACCTTGGTCTAGCTTTAGCTTTGTATTGTTTGGCACTCGGAGCATGGAAGCTTAGTTGTTTATGGATCACTTTGAAGGAGTTTACGTCTGGATCAGCAAAATGAAGAGGGATTACGGAGAGTTAGATGTAGGAGATTTAGAATGGCTTCCCCAAATGGGAGTACTATATCATGTAATTCGGGTGATGGGATTGGTAATGGTCAACTTGACAATATTTAATCGTCACCAGCCCTCTTGAATCAAGAAGTAAAAGCTTTTCTTTCTGTTACTTTGGTCCTCAGCTTCAGCCACTCGAATTTTTGATAGTCTTTGATAGAAGGGAATCTCATTGCTATTACTCAAACAAGCATGAAACATATGCTTGCATATTTGTCCATAGGTCAAATCGGATATGTAATTATTGGAATAATTGTTCAAAATGACCAAAAATTTTATCCAGTTTATATTTCAGTTGTCATTAGACTTACACCAAAGACAGATTGCTTATTGTTATTGCATGTTGATGGAGATGGTGAATTGGACAAGGATTTGATGCTTTGATAGTGATTATGGAGATGACTGGGTAATTTCTGAGCTATCAATGTATGTGATTCCCTGAGAGCATTTAGTGATACAGAGCGAGTACATATGTCACGGCAGTGTTTCTAAAGCAGGCACATTTTCAAGATTGTCATGAGCTTCTTCCTTTTGTGTTGATCTCTGTTTAACTTTTTAAATTCCATGGACAGTAGTTTTGTTGACAAAAGTGGGAATTACTGTAGGTTTTAAAGGGTGTCCGGACTTTGAAATTTTCTGCAACATTTATAGAGGTCTCTCCTGTTTATTATTTTGTTAATTGCATATCTTTTGTGATATCTTTTGATCGACTTTCACTTCAATTTGCCTCTGCATTAACGGGATATAATGAAAATTTTGGAATTTCTCGTCTCATTTTTTAGCATACTTTTCTGACATCTTTTGTTGATATCAATATTTCATTCTGTCATTGCAAATCTACACTATTTGTTGTGTTATTCAACAAGTTTTGCATTTTGTTTGAGCTCACTTCATGTTGTTTTAGTGTATTTAACTTTTATCAGAGCGATAGCCCCTCTTTTGGTACTTGGTGAAGCATTTAAATCACTGTTTATTGCTTAGGTTGAAGCCAGGGCAAAAATAGGTGTATGAGATTACCCATAGAGTATACTTCGATGTTGATATTGGAAAATAGCATTTAGGTATATCTCTTTCAACTTCACACTTGTCAGCATGTCTTTTTGTCTATCTTCTTATTCGATTTTTCCCTAAAAGATGAGGAGATGTAGAATACTGTCCGAACCTTGGTTCTTCTGTTGGGAGTGATTTCAAATCCCTATCTCTACATCCTAATTCCTTTTCCAGATGCTTGTAACCTTGATGTTAAACCTTGAGTCTGTTGCAGGCAGAATTGTTATTGGTTTATACAAACAGGAGGTACTGAGAACTGTAGGTATGTGTTTGATATTTTGTGCTCATTCTTGGAAACCTTCTTAAATACACATATGTGCAATAGTGTTTGTCTCTGGCAGTAGTCATAACATTATAGTTATTTGATTGATGCATGAATTGTTGGTTTTCACTTCCCAAATAAGCATATATGTGAAAGGAGTTCCATGTGTTACCCAATTCGTACAGCTAACATGCACAACCAAAGGATACAAATATTTGTGCCACTTCAACAAGGAATTCATAAACTGAGAGATAATTTAGTTTCAGGCCACTTGTTTGGATTAGCCATCTGTGCCTTTCCAACAGAGGACTGAATGTTATAATCCTTTTCCATGTGGGTATCCTCTGAATATCATTAGACACCAACATCCTAGAATATCATTTGTGTTCACTCTGCTAATACACGTAAATTATTTGGTTCAGTTACTTGTAACTGGAAACCTAAAACTTGATCTTTTTGTGTGCAGAAAACTTCAGGGCTTTATGCACAGGTACTTGGGCTTCGTTTTTCTTTTTCTTTGTCTTTATTGAGAACTATTTTTGACAGGTTGTTCTGTTTTTGTTATTACATCTTGTGTAGTGTACTGACTTTCAGGGGCGGAAGACAAGGGCTTAAGTGGGAAATGCCTCCACTATAAGGTCACACCTCTTCATTGTATCATATAAGGGTGTGTGATTCAAGGTGGTGACGTAGTTCATGTTGACGGGAAGGGAAGTGATTTCATATGGGAAATTTCCTCATGAAAATTTTAGGATAGAGCATTCCCATGCAGGTGCTTCAACATTAAAGTTTTGACTTTTTCTTTCTAGTTCGTTTACATTAGGCTCCACACATCATGTGACTTTTGCTCATCAGTTCTTGAGGAGACGCTATTCTTTCTATACCATTTATAAAGGTTGGTCATTTTTTCTGCCGGAGTTGTTGCTTTGGTGAATTCCGGAGCAGACTCAACCAGCTCACAGTTTTTCACGACTGTCAAGGCTAGCTGGTAAGCTTTTCTTTGATGGAGTTGTGGAATAAAGTCTTATGAAGCATCTGAGCTAGCCTCTTGATCAAATGGTTGTTTTATTAGGCATTATAAGCAGTAATGTTCACGAACTAATGGATACAAATTTTTTAATGGATCACAACATGTTTATCCATTGTAAGCCACTTGCTTCTCCATGCATCTGTTGAATCAAAGCTTACCAGCAAGATTCATGAAGAGTTTGCTTTCAATTAAGCTACTATGCAATAACCACGGATCTTTTGCTATACCAGCCACAGATTTTCTCCACAAAATGCTGCATAAACTGAAGCACTGAACTTCATCTTGATTGGTTGATTACACTGTTACTATGTGGATGCATGTCGTGTTGTTATATTAGGTTGGACAGATAGCACGTTGTCTCCGTCAAGGTTGCCCTTTATCCCATTGAAGGTGGAGCAGGAACCTACAGTGGAAAACCTGGAAAGAAGATATTCTTTGCAGACTGTTGCAAGATACCCAAGCGCAATTGCGATAAGGAGAGAGGAATCATCTGCCTTTGTTAAGATTTTCTTGGATAATTCATCTTCTTTTGTTACCTTAGTCTCATTGCTACGCACTGGTTTAGTTCATCTTTTGGCACTGGGCAGGTGGCAGCCCATTACAAGGCCTAACGACTTTCCGGAGACCTGTATTTTTGGTAAGTAGTTGCCCCGTCACTACAACCCCCTTTGTGAGGAGGATTCATTTGTATATAGCAACTCTTGTTAGTGTCAGCTTGCTGAGCCTTGCATAAAATCAGGAGGAACTAGTTTTGCAAGCATTTCAACTTAAGTCTTGATCTTAACTATGCCGATAACCTTTTCTTATTTTCTCTCATTGATGAGGATGATGTGAAACTTCTATACTTGTACATCCAAGCCTCTTCATTAGCTATTCTGAAGTCGAATAACCAGTTTCGTACTACCGGTTAGCGAAGCGCCAAACTGTAGTTTTACAGAATGTAAACCTGCTTCAGCTCCAGATTCCAGAAGAAAGTTACACAGGGTCATGTAATTGCTCTGGAGCATTAGCTCATTGTCTTCAGAAAATGGTTTCAGGCTACCAGTTGTTCCAATCATCAAACTTATGACAACTCTTTTACTATCCATTGTTTCCCAAACCAATCTTAACTGATGATTGATACCAATAGCAGATATGACAAGTTTTAAAAGTTCTGAAGAATATGCTGCTGTTTCTTAATTTTCAATTCCTGACTTTCCTTTACGACAAAAGAGGAGTTGGCATTTTTGTGGTTTGGATCGAGTTCGGTTGAGTTTAATTTAAAACTTGAAAAAGTAAAAAAAATTAAAATTTGTAAATTTTAAGATAAATTTATTTTTTTAATTTTAGTTTAGGTTAGACCAAGTGTTTTAAAAATCAGATGAGAAGAAGTTTAAGGTTTAAAATATTTAACAGATATTAAACCATCATAAAATTGACTAAAAATTAAATCAAATATAAAATTTTAAAATATGATTGAAAGAGATTTTCCTTATCTATCAAAGAATTTAAAATTTAATTGAAAAAGGAGATTGTTAAATAAAAATGATTAATTTATTTTAGTTTATAAGAATTTGTTAATTTATAAAAATTAACCAAATAATTAATAAAGTGATTAATTTTTAAGAATAAAAATTATTGAAGTAAATATAACTGGAAAGTTAAAAATTGAACCAAAAAATTAAACTGTTCAAAACTTTTAAGGTTAAATCGATTGAGGTTTTCAATGGGTTAATTACAAAAAAACTCAAATTTTACTTAATTTTTCAATCTAGTCTGAAATTTTTTAATCTAGTCTGAACTTTAAAAAGTGATAATAAAATGCTTAAACTTTCAATTCTTTTAATTCTAGTTGAACTTCAAAAAGTATAAATAAAATGCTCAAACTTTCAATTTTTCTATGCTAATTCGACATTTGGAACCGTAACTATTAATACATGTCAGTTAAAATAAACACAAAAAATAAAGATTAATGAAATGATGACGTTGTTAAAAATGAAATCTTTAAATTAGTTTATGTAGTCTTAAAATTTCAATATCTATTTATTCTCCCGATGCACTCAGATCTTTTTTTTTTTGGTTGTTCTTCCGATGCCTCGAACTACTCTCGTATTGTAATGTACTACACCAAGAAGCTCTTTGTTTTCACTTCGTTCTCTCGATTCCTTCAACTTGAGGGTGTCGAAATTGCGTTATCTAAAAATCTAAGAGTAAGGGTGTCGAGAAACAAATTAAAAACAAAGGTAAAAACTGAAATTAAAGCGTGATGTCATCGGGACTGTGTAATTTGATTTTAGGTCAATAAATTTAACGGAGATATTAACGTTAGGCTAGAATTGAAAAAATTAAAAATTTAAGTATTTTATTGTCACTTTTTAAAGTTTGGACTATAATTAAAAAATTAAGCAAATTTTGAAATTTTTTTTAATTAATCCTTTTTCAGTCATTGTTACACCTGATACATTCCTTTCCATGAACGAGATATTTGACAAAAAGATCGAATTTAGATTTAGATTTGACAATTTAATATCTAATTTAATCTAATTTTGACTTTTTAGTGATATATTTTAAATTTTAGTTCAATTTTAAATTATCGAGTTGGATATTAGATTTTGTAAATTCGATTTAGACATAACTCGACTCATTATAATACATAAATGGAACATTTTGACATTTAATTATACTAAAGGAAAGTATTCTTTTTCCTGAAGCATTATAATGCTTAACGTAAGACAGTTGGTACTGGTTTTGTATATTATATCATTCAACAAAAGTGAAGTACTTGAACATGACTCACATGTCTAGACAAATCATTGTAGAATCGATCGTTATCAACTAAACAAGTTAACACCAACTGATCAACATCAACTCTCTCATCCTCTCCGCCATTGTTACTTTCTTCTTTGTCACCGAACCGACCCAAGACAGACAGCTCAAGCTACAGTCAACGTTATAAACATGTTATCTGTAACAACACAACCAATCACTTCCAAACTCATCCAAACCTCTCATCTACTGTTCTGAAAAGATCGCACCTTTCTTTGCCTCTGATGGGCAGCAGTCAAGAATCAAGCAAACCCACTTCTCTTTATGACTCCTCTTCACAATCCCAACCTCTTTTATCAAAAACTTCCTTTTCTCCACCATCTTCACCAAGCCATGAACCCTCTGACCATAACCCACCACCCGAATCTGATCCTACTCAGTACCTTCAGATCTCTTACACATATGGTCCAAGACCCTTCAAGGACCTTCCTTTTCTCGTCCTTTTTGTTCTTTTAGTTGTTTGCACCTTTGGGTTTGGTATTTTCTCGGTTATTCATAGAAACCCCAATTACTCCAATCTAGCTTCTTATAGATATGACCAAAATTCTACTTCATGTGTCAAGGAGTCGTTTTCTGATGGATTCTTCAGTGCCCAGATGGAGTATCGGTTGTCAACCTCATCAAGTTCTGGTTTTTTGAAAGCTTTGATATGGACCCTTGTGATTACGTTGGTTTTGAGTGCACCAATTTGCTTTCTCTTGCTTTTGTTGCTCAAGCATTACACCAAACAGATTGTCTACGTCTCACTTCCGTTCTTTATTGTAATGCCCATCTTTTTTAATGTGTACTGGTTCGTTGCTTGCACTATTGGCACTTCCTGCAGTGAAGCTTTCCCTTTGGGTTACAGGATTTTAGTTCTGGTTTTTGTGTTCTTGATTATTGGGATCATTGTTTGGATTATAGTAGCTAACTGGCATCGAATTGAGTTGACTGTTAGAATAATTGGGATTGGTTCCGAAGCATTGCGTAAGAACTTGGGTCTGTTCATAGCGTTGCCTTCTTTGACACTTGGTCTGGTGGTCTATTACGCACCCATCATCGTGTTTTTGGTGTTTGCTAGGTTCAATGGCAAAATTGTGCCAAAAGAGTCCAATGACACTTATACTTGTGTTTGGAAGCAGGATAGTTGGGTGCCTGCATACTATGCTCTGGCAATTCTTACAATGTTATGGTCTTTGACTGTAATGATCGAAACTCAGGCTTATGTTATAAGTTCAACTATTGCTCAGTGGTACTTCACAAAGGAGGATACACCTCCTAGGCGGAGCATAAGAAGTTCTTTGAGGTAAATCCCTCTGTTACTCATAATATAAGGTTGGCCAACCAAGAGTAGTAGTTGGGGGATTTCTTTTATGGTTCATATTCGGGATTATGATATGTAAATGTAACTTGGGGTTCAAAAAACTATTCAGATCTCTGTTACTAATGTATACCCTTTCATACATGATTTCTCAGTTCTTAATTAGGATGTTTATAGAGCATATCGGTTGACTTTTATTTGTTGTACATGTAGCTTATTTTCCTTGTTTGCAGTATGCTTTTGCTACAGAATCATCACATGCATTTAATGGATAGTGACTGGTGCATCCTTGTAGATTTATTTGCTGAGCGTGTATGTGTACATAGTTGTTTTGACAAATTGAATTGTAGTCATATTAAGTTTGGAAAGGAACTGTAGTTTATGTGGAGTCTCTTGTGTTTGTACTCTTTTGTTGTTCATCCAGTGCTTTGCTTACGAATTGAAATTGCAGTAATTTCAAGCCAGATAGATATCAGCATAGCTTTGTTCCAGATACCTACTTACTAAAAGAGTTTTGCTTCTGGAGAAATGTGATCATCATAATCGTTTTCTCATCTTATGCTACATGCTTGATTATTTGCAGAAATGCTTTTGGTCCGTCTTCTGGCACTATATGTTTATCTGGACTTCTAATTTGTGTTGTTCGTGTGGTACGTGCTGCTGTTGATAGTGCAAGACAGGAAGATGTTCCTGGCATGGCAAACCTTATATTGCGATGTTGTGTTAATGCTTTACTATCAGCTATAGATTTTCTTAATAAGTTCACAGTCAATTTTGCTGCAATAACTGGTGAAGCCTACTGCACCTCTGCAAGGATGACATATGAGCTTTTAAAGCGTAATCTCCTGTCTACAGTTTTCGTGGAGACCGTCTCCACTCGCTTGTTGGCTGGAATTGTGTTTGTTATCTCAGCAATATATGCAATTATGGTGAGTGGTCTTAAAAATTGTGTTTCATTTCAAGTCAATTAAGTTGCGGTAAGAATGAGAATGGATGTGTAGTACAATGTGAGAAGGTAACCGTGTTATGCTTGTAGCTTGTCTCGGTCGGTTGCCAATTTATCTTAAGACTGTATTTCTAGTGCATTTTTTTCCTGATTCTGCATTTATATGGCAGGCCTGCGCTATCTTGCAAGGTGTGAGCAAGCTTGGTGTTGATTCATACTATATATCTGCACTTGCGTGGGTGCTGCTGATCGTTATCCTAGGCTTCTTCGTCCATGTTCTGGATAATGTGATCGACACGGTTTATGTGTGCTACGCCATTGACAGGGATAGAGGAGATGTTTACAAACCAGAGGTTCATGAAGTCTATGTTCATCTACCGATTAGTCGAAATCGCAGACAAACTATGGCTCCCGGAGCTTCTGTTGTATAATAAATTATTAACCGTCCATCATTTGTAGTTCTTTTTATGGTTGTGACTGCCAAATTGGCAACTTGTGCATACATTTAACTTGACCGTTGTAGAAGAATCCTGGGGCTTGTTCAATAAAGAGCTAAATTTCTGGTAACTAGAAGAGCTGTTCCTTTCAACAAACTAAGCAAACATTTACTAGTTTCTTTCCAAGTTCTTAAACTAGTTTTCTTAAATGGTCCCTGAAAAATTGAGCTTCAAGCAGGCAGATTAGGATCATGCCTGCCAATTTTTTTCTGCACTCCTTACACTGCTGATTAATTTCATTTCAGAAGTGGATGAACAGAGAAACAGAATAGTTAAACAAAGAAATAGTGATTTTATATAATCGAGAATGTTATAATACGCTCTACTAACTGAAAATAAGAACTACAATTTAAAAAAAAATTCCCGAAGAACTAGCTAGAAAAAATTATATATATATTCTTTTGACAAGGTTTAAAAGAAGAGATGGTTAAGCTATAGTCTGAGCCATTGGTCTCCATCTATGAACTCCATGCCCAGAAAGGGCTTAATGTCGTCATCAGTGAATGTCTTCCTCCATGAAACCCGACCACTTGTGTGAGCTCCTTTTCCTGTGCAGCGATACTCACCAAAAACTGCAGTCCTACACTTACATAAGATTCCTTTAGTTCCACTCTTTCTAGTTCCAATGGAGTTTGAGTTTTTTTTTTTAAAAAGAAGTCTTACTTCCTCCTGGAGGGTATGCTCCAATCACTCCAACCTGTAGGTGCTATAATTTTGTTGAAGTG
>JANZXP010021043.1:0-13381 GCA_027576715.1 Erythroxylum flavicans
ATTTATTGGCTATATTGAACGAATGGGCATTATAGATAAGTCCTTGTTAGCATAGAGTTCTAACAGTATGTATACATATAATTGTCTTGCTCGAATTGTTACGACACTTGTGAATTCCATTATAGTCACATTTATTTTTTGCTCATTTACTTGTTGTCTATATTATGTTATATATAATAATTGTTTCTATGAGATAACAAATACAGAATTACCCACTTAACATTATATAAGTTGAGTTGATTATGTGATACATGGAAGGAAATATGTTGTATAACTTGTGACCGCCATGATCCAATCATCTTAATTCAATTAAGGATGATTTTATCGATTCAATGTATTGTGTGCACTAAAAGTTGTATTGTTGAATCATCAAGTCATAACATGGGCTAAGTGAGAGATTGTAAGATATTTAGTGGCCCATGTAATTCATGGATTTGAGTCTAATAGAAAGATCCCAAGATCATGGTTATTTGGTCTTAAAGAATTGGGCTCAAAAGGGTCTAAGACCCTTTCCCTCTCACCTTTAAACAACCCATCTTTTCTTCTTTCTCTTAACCATAACAGAAACATATAAAAAGTGTCATTTTGTTTCTGTAACTAGGAGAAATAACGTTTTCTACAAAAGAAAAGAGATAGACAACGTTTTTGAAAGAAGAAATAACAGTTATTGTTTCTGAACCATTGAGAAACAGAGTTAAGAAACGAAAGGCAAAGAGAGAATAAAGACTATCAAGAACATCAAACAATATAAAGTCAGGTTTGTTTGCATGTTATTGTTCAATCCATAAAAGTATTTACAAGAGCGAGAACAGGTTGGTTCAACTGCTGTTGGTGGACATTATGACAATCTTTTATGAATGTTTAGCATTAAACAAGTTCCAGCTGTTGGGAGTTAGTCCTGGAATTGAGTGAGTGTTTGCCATCATGGAACAAATTCAGAAAGACCAGACGTAAATGGCCCGATGGATTGAAACCCAGGTTCTATTAAGCATATTGGGAGATAAAAGTAAAGTCTCTCTAGTAGCTGAACTAGTTAATGAAATTGGGACGGGATTTGATCTCTCACACAACAGTATAGATACAAATTTTTTTGCATAATTTTCTAAAAATCAAGATTACTTAAAATTTTATAATATGATTAACATCTAAAATATAATAAATCATAAACCATAATTTGTACCTTATTCTGAAACTTATCTTTGTCATTTCTTTTAAATTGTTTTTTAAATTGGTTTATCTCAATTACACTAGTCATACAAGTATTGAATCTCTAACAATATCTACAAAACATGTTTAGAGTAGTCTAAAACTATTGTAGAGATTATTAGGCAAAAAATGCTAGCTCACTTAAAGCATAATTCTATTTATAATAAGTTTTGAATGTTTTAGTAATTTAATTGAAATAATTTTAATTAAATAGTAATTATACTCTAATAAGATTCAATATCTCATATTATTCCTTATTTATTAAATATCTCATATTTAATTCAAAATTTTCAAAATCCCATGGATCATGGATGGTACTTGTTAGTGACAAAGTGCTCGAGAAAGGATTGTAATAATAGAAAATCTTGAAACTACAACTTAAAAGAAGATCCCCAAAAACACAATAATTAAGGAACTCAAAAGACGATTGAATCAGTGACAATCATCTAGTTTTGAATTTGAGAAAGTAGGATTGGATCTAATTGGTAAGTTAAAACGACTGTGTCTAAAAAAAGATATCAACAACTATTTAATCAGTTTATTGAGCTAAAAATTTACCATTTTATTAAGAAATGTTTCTCATTTTTTCTACCGGACCCTAATGTTTATCACTTTCTAAAACCTATGTATTGTGATGACTTCAATTAAAAATATGAATATAAAGATTTAGGCATCCAATATTCATATTGGCACCTAGTTAGATCAAGTTATAAGTTGAATATATTTGGTTAAATAACCTAATAAACCCGACGAACGTGACAAAATATCCTCTCATAACTAACGATTAAAGGAAAAACGTGAGAGGAATTGAGTGTTTGAACTTTTTGAATTACTACAAAGGGTTCCATGGCTTTCCACCCTATAGGTCTCGATAATCTTTCTCATGCAACATCATAAACAACTCACAATCCTACTGCTCGCTATACTTTATATACCATGGAAACAATTTCTTAAATGCTCTCGGTTCGGATAGGATGGTTGGGTTGGGCCGGATGGATATAGTGACTGGGCCAGGTCAAATGAAGTTTGAAGCTTGAACAGGTGTATCAGGGTACAAGTCGCTATATTCATTTGAGATGTCATCCTCAAGATTAATGCAAATTATTACAGGTCAAGTAAATTAAATCGTTTAGAATATGCAATACTAATTAGATAAGCACATGCGAGCACGAATCAAAATCAAGTAGGACCAAAGTAATTCTAATTCTCGTGTAAGTGGCCCTAACAAGTTATCCAAATCCGTAATCAAACAAGCAACTAAGCCCCAAAAGTGGCATGCCTAAAAAAATTTTCAGTCCTTAGACCAGCCACTATCCTTTGTTAAGGGAGTCAAAACTGCACTAATCGATATCATTTTATAAAGTTTAGCTACAAAATATGCGGTACTAGGGCCCCACCTTACCGAAACAGCGATTGTTCCAAGTTGAAGCCCGTATGAAGATAGGTTCCCTACAAGATGGATCTTTTACACAATACCAGGACTTGATGCAATTTTTTCTAGATGGATGTGAAGAAACTAATGCATCTTATAACTCATTCAAAGGGTGAAATTTTGACAACCAAAGTCATCTATGAATGTACCTGGACAAAAGTAAATCAGCGCAAGGAAAGAGACTTGTTCAGTTCTCAAATCATCTTCTGTCTCTCTCCTGCAAAGCTCTAACAGGATCATTGCTACTAAAACTAATGAGTGGTGCCTTTTTTCTTGTCTGTCGTACTTCACTTTAATCTGGTAAAGTTCAAATTAAGGACCTTGAATCTTATAGTCGCAAAACAATACCTTTTTCTCATGCAATATCAATAAAATGGTAAAGTTAAAAGAGCACTCTAGAACGAGAATTGTCCAGAGCATAAGTTGGTACAAAGTTTGTCAGCTGTAATAACAGCAAAACATGGAGCTTATTTCCTCATTGAAACAAGGACGGTACAAGGTCTTTCAAAACTCAGTATCTGTGTGCCAACTTCTCCTTTTCCTTGTAGTTTTGCACATACCTGCAGAAATTACAAGAGGTAAAAGCAAAAAAAATGTATGGTTAACTAAACCTTCTGACATAGACTCGCAAAAAGAAATTCAAGGTAAACTAATAATATACTCATAGTAGTGTCTTAGAGTTAAAAAGAATTTTAAGAAAGTATGGCTGGCTTGAGAATCATAAAGGAGGAGTATTAATGAAATCCAGTAAACTAGTTTCCCACCCAACAAAACCAAACAAAAAAGGCATATTTGTAGTGCATTACAAACCCACAACAAAAGATAACACTCAGTAACATGTGTACAATATTAACAATTATGAAATAATGGGCAATAAATTCATTAATTTCAATTCGCCCATCCATGTGGAACGAATGGATCTGTTCTCGCACGCAAACAAATGCAGACCTCTAAATAGTCATACAAAAAATGGAATTGGAGATCTAAAAAAGAATTAGACAGAAGAAAAAAGATTGATACGTGTAGGTGCCCACGACAGGAGCAAGGAGAAGGGTGGCGCTGATCCAATTCTCGGAGAACTTGTGGTGGATCTTAGAGGTTATATCTTTCCATAGACCTGGCATCACTTTCTGCTGAAACGGAGACAGTGCATAAACTACTGCCTTCATCCTCACTGGTTGCTTCCCCATGGGTATCGATATGAATGAACGAATGCCCTAACCCTCAATTTCTTCGTCCTTCCCTTCCCTCTAGTCTCTAATTTTCCTCTGCGGTCTCCATATAGAGTGGAGGTAGCTGTTGGGCTTCCTTTCTGACGTGCCAGCCCATTTGTTTACCCACGTAACCAAAATTTACAACTCTCTTTCTTCCACACTCTTCAAACCCGATCTTTTAATAATAATACTATTTTGATTCCACTTCTATCATTTTGTTTCTTAATTTTATTTTGAAAATATTTTTTGCTGATTTTCCTTTTCTTCTTAATTTTAATTTTAATTTTTTTAAAAATAATAAAAATATTTAATAATTACAACTAGTAACTTTAATTATATTCGTTGTTTGAATTTGAATCATTAACAATTCGAACGATCCAGAACACGTGATATATGATAGGTAGTGATTGCAAAGTCCACATATACATGTATATAACAGAAGGCTTCTGAAAATAAAGCCTAAATGAAAACTTTAATACCTACAAATCATAGAGAATGCTGTTAGTTTATGTTTTTATGGCCAATCAATTGGATGTAAATTAATATATGATATTATTTTGAATTAATAAAAAGACTTTATTTATCTTTATGTATTAATTAAATTAATATTTTATGTTTTAATACTAAAGGTAAAATCCTTGGAATAATTACTGTGTAATTGAAATTATGATGAGATCATAATTATGAGATTCAATTTACACTTATGTATTATTCCTAATGTTCCTAGTTGTAGTTTCATCAAGACGAGATATTGTTGATATGGTAAAACTAGCACACATTATGTTTCTTTCTTATGAAGAAAGTAATTGATCTCCTAAATTAAAGTATAGGGATACTTAAACTAATGTGTGGATGATTATTAGAGAATAAGTCACTAAACTGACCCGATTATGAGAATTCCGGATGGAATATTACTTATATGTCTATAGATTATCTCATAATGATAGTTGCATAATTGATCCTCAAACTTGAGATTACCAAGGTATCTAGTATGAGAATTATTGTGCTTTGATACTACTTATGAATCGTCCTAGGATAATTGAGTCGATAGTAATTGGATACAGTATGAACCATATGTAGATAATTGAGTAAGTAAATATAGGATTCGTCACTCTAAAGTAATTAGAGAGAATATTCTACTGTTCTTGATTAGTAATGATTTATAAAATTCTCTGGCCAGAGTGAATCGACATTGGAAAAGGTGTTTTCAAATTTTAATTGTAAATCAATTACTAATTAGCAAGAACGAATATGGTTAGATGATAAGAGTAGATACTGTATGTATACTCTGTCCAATTAGAATATTGAATGACGAAAATATTAAGTTATACTTGATAGCCATGCATGAACAGGTTAAGTCAATCACTTTGACATTTCTAATATTTGGGTAATCATGACCTGTTGCTAGACATCAATTATGATTTGTGATTATAAATTGTTTAATTAGAGAATTAAAGATAAAGTAAAAGAAGTTTTAATTTATCTAATTCTAATTGTGAATTAGAATTAGAATTTATAATTATTGCCAATTTATTAGGAACTTAATGGGTTACACATCAAAGAGCAATTTGTGAAAGAAAAATCAATTTAATTAAGTTGGACTTAATTATAAATTTTGAGAAACTTTGGGTATCAAATATGAGATATTTGATGTTATTAAAATTAAATTAATTATAATTATAATTTGATTTTAATTATAATTAAAGAGATTTGATTTTAATTATAAATTTTAATTATAATTAAAAAGACTCTTATGATTTTTCTATTTAAATGGGAAGAGCTTTTAAAAGCTAACACTTTTTGTCTTCTTGCTCTCAGAGCAGTTTGAGAATTGCTCTGTGGATATCATCAGAGACTGGACACTTGAACAGCTAGGGATTGATCAATCGGAAAAAGTTTCAAAGATTTTTCAATAGGAAAGAGAACAAGGTACGATTTTTAAATTATTTCATGCTTTATTCAAGTTTATTCAATTATCGGGATCCACTTAGAATTCGTAAAAAAATTTGTTTTCAGCTGCGCCCGTAATTTGATCATGATTGAATTCTAACAGTGGTATCAAAGCCAGGTTTAATTGTTTTACTTGGATTCATCGCTAGATTATTGTTGATTCTGATAAAAATTTATATGATATGCTTCGGGTGTTGTTTTTTATCCGAAGCCATTTTGTCTGTTTTTGATAACTCTATTCAATTGATTCTGGAAATTGTTTGTTGGGTTTTTTTTCTTCGAGTGTTGTGTTTGCTATGCGTTTTGGCTTCTGATTTTGAAAACCTAATTTGCATCTGTGATGTGTTATGAACGAATTTGTTCGTGGGTTCTAGTTCTGGAACCCTAAAAACAAGAATGTGCATTTTTCTCTGTGTATTGAACAAGATATGGAAAATTTGTTTTTCATATGCTTGAGATTTTACTGCCTGCGTTTATTGCGTTTCTGGGTTTTGAATCTAGAGTTTGGGTGATAAATTAGTGGCTTGAATGCCACTAATGGCGCCTCTCACCAGCAGTATTTTACCGCTGGTAGTGCGCTTGGTGCCGCCGCTGGTGACGTGGCGACGCCATTGACGATGGGCATTAATCCCCCATCGAAACTGTTGGCATCGCCACCGTGTGTCACGATGGGTGAAAAATCACCTCTGAATAGTGCAGGTGATGGAAGACGCAGTGATGGTGCAGGCGATGGGTCGACGGTGTGAAGGCGACAGGTCAAGGATAGCGATTGAGAATCGTTGGACACCAGTTGCAAAAATGTGGGTGTTGGTTGGATTTTGTTTTTGGGTAAACATAGAAACACGATTTCAGTGTGGGTTGAGCAGTTGCAAAAATTGTGGGGGCCAAAAATAGGGTTGGCTTTTCGAGATCGTCTGTTAATGCTTCAAACGTGACTGGTGCGGTTAACGCTCCGACTGCACGCACTCGCCTTTTAAATATTTTTTATTTTTGTTTTTATAAAAACTTTAAATTGTCAATTTTTATTAATTTAATGGAGATTAAATTAATTTATGTTCCTAATAAAATTGAAAAGGTGTTTTACTAAATTTTGAAATTTGTTTTCAAAGGGATATTTATTAGGAAAAGATTTGGAATTTAGATTAATTTTTCAAGAGTTGAATTATTAAATTAAATTTATTATCAAATCAATAATTAGAATCAAGAAAAAATTTAAAATAATTTCTTTCATAATTAGATTATCTTTTAAATTATAAATATAATGTGATTATATTAATTGAGATGAGATCTTAATTTCAAAATTAAAGTAATTATTTTTCTTAATATGATTAAGATTAATAATTAAATTAATTCTTAATTTATTTTGGAAAAGAAATTTCTAAATTATAATTAATTAGTTTCAATTAGATTAAAATTAATTAATTAGACTCTTTAAAATTAAGAAAAGTGTTTTCTTAAGAAATTAAGAAAGTTGTTTCTTAACTAAATAAATTTATTACAATTTGATTGAAATAAACTAAATTTATGATTATCTTTGTTTAGAGAATGATTATTCAATTTAATTTAGAAATTATTTCTTTATTTATGAATAATAAGAAATTTTCTTGATTTAGTAGAAAAAGTATTTTTCTTCATTATATTTTGAAAAGTGTTTTCATTTATTTATCAAGAAAAGGAACTTTCTTTAATATTTTAAAAATAATTTTCTAATTTATTAAAAAAAGGTTTTCTATATTATTAAGAAATCAATCTCTAAATACATAATGTAAAGGACTTTCTTACTTAATTTTGAAAATGTTTTATTTAATTTTGAAAGTAGTTTCCTTTTAATAGTAGAAAATAGTTTTCTAATTAAGAAAAAGCAATTTCTAATGAGATTTGAAATAGTTTTCTAGTTGGATTAGAATTTGTTGTTTATGTAATTTTGAAAAAGGAGTTTTTCTATATTATAATAAGTAAGTTGTATAATCTATTGAAAATTGTTTTCAATTAAATTTTGTTAAAGAAGTCAAGATAACTGGAAATAGTTTCCAATTGGATTTGAAAAATTGTTTTCAAATCAAAATAAATTTCTATTTGGAATAGGAATTTAATTTATTTAAGAATCAATGAGTTTAATCTAACGTAATTTTTCAAAGAGTTTGAAATATTATTTTATATTATGAAAATCAAAGTTTCATATTTTATGCATATAATTTGATTATGAGTGCATAAGTTGCAAAATTTATTTATATGTTTGATATAAATGTTGGATGCATGTTAAATTGTATGTTTTATATGTGTAATATTTTACATGCAATTTTGTGATTAATGAGATGAATAAAATTAAAATCCGTAATTAAAAATATTAAGAACACGTTGAGAACGTGATTGTTTTCTTCCATTATTATAAGAATAAACCAGAGTTTTGTTTATTGTAAGCTTGTTGAGCAAACTCAAGGTCGCTTTTACTCGAACATGTTTAGTCTTATAATAGTAGGTTCTACTTAACTAAATTTGTATGATTTGGATGAACAAACTCATGATCATATGAATTTAGAGGTAGGGTTAGGAATAAAATATATGATACGTTTTGGCAAAAGTTGTCATCTAACAGATCTAGGAGTCACGTGAAATGTGATTGATAAAGTTGTTATCTACCTAATTTAAGTTTAGTTAGTTTGTTGAACAAACTCAAGATCAATTAATTTGAATAGGATCTTAGCCCACTAGAAAGATTAGCATAATCTTTCCAAATAGTTGTAAGGGTTATTATTTAAATAAAATAGTGAGAGTAACCAAATATATGATTAAAGTCCTAATCTCATTTGGTAATCATGGCATATAATTAATTATTTAATTTTTCTTACATTTATTTTGATTTGAGTGGAATTTACCTTGTTTAGTACTGTTGATATTATGTTAGTGAACTCAATTTCTTAGACATAGGTTATGTTTGAGAAGAGTTCTCAAAAGTTAGAAAAGAAAATTGTATGCCTATTGTGCAAATTTGTTATAATCCTTATTGAGGATTTGGTGTTAAAGTTTTAGAGATATGTCAAAATCATATGGATGACAAAATATATTGACATTTTGAGTTGACTAATGTCTCATAAACTTTGATGACAACATATAAGATGTATGTCAACACCGTGATAACAAGGTGCAAGAGGTTGTATAAAGTAGAGCTGAAAGGTATAATACTTTATCAGAATTGTTCCATTTAGTTTAGCCTACTAAAAGTATAAGCGTGGACTACAATTAAAAGCATTTGTTGTAGAATGATACTAATTATCATTAGAAGAAAATGATTGCATAACTTTTCTTGCCTATAAGAGATATGATAATGATCATATGTATTTCTAGCTCATGCTTATGAGTATTTGATACTAAATTTGGATTCAACATTATTATAATGTTCAAAGCAAGGTAAGAAATAAATTGTTGAGTCAAAGTAGTTTATCCAAGTTTATAAAAATAGTTTGTATATGTTAGATCAAAGGTGACTTATACTTAACATAAATGGTAAGAATGCAAAGTTGGATAACCGAGACTATCCTCTTATGCCATGTTGGTTAAAATAATAAGAATCATAAAGTTACATGTAAGGATATGTGTATCCTTTTGATTATGAATCATACGGAACTTGTGAAACTTGTAAAGTTGAAGAATAACCAAATTAATCTTTGGTGAAAGGATGATGATGGTATTAAATTGTTAAATTTATACATGTGATGTATTGGATGGAATAACAATTCATATAAGGATGATACTTATACTTCAACAGAATACTAACAAATTTATGTGACATAGTCATATGTATTGAATAAAATAATGATTTAAAATTTTAAAAAGTTCAAATTGTTTAAATCTAAGTAAAAATTAAGCATTAAGAATCCTGAAGCACTTCAATGAATTCATTATAGTGAGTTTTAAATTTTTGGTTATCTATAGGGAATGAGATTTTCTAGTGAATACCTTCACAACAAAATTCCATAAGAGTATGGATTTATGTGAGAATAAAAATATTATGAGATATTGTATTATGCAATATTATTTCTTCTATAGTTATGCCTAGTACAATCACTTACCTTCAATAGTTTCAATTGAATCAATTAGCAAGATTCCATATTAGATATGAAACGCTAAGTCTTTGAAAGAGTTAAAGTTAATGATTTAAGGATGTAAGGTTTAGTTGAAGCATATATTATCCATTAAATTTAGAACTAAATTTGATAATAAAAAATTATGAGATATCCAAAGGGTTGGATATAATGTAACCAACCTGTTGAACAAATTGTTTGTTTCAATGTATACTTATAGTAGAATAGTTCTCAAGATAAGTAGTAAAATGAAATTTAAAAAGTTCAATCTTACGACAGTGCATCCAATTGGAACTAATGCCTTTATTGATACATTTCGTGTATAGTTAAAAGGCTACAAGACATTGAAAGATTCATTTTCATGATGAATTCAAATAGTTTGTTTTGAAGATGATTATGAATTAATCATGTCTACATAAAGGTTAGTGGGAGTATAGTTGTCCTCTTTAGTGGGAATATGTGGAGACATATTGCTCATAGAGAACAACAATTCTATTTTTTCAATTGTTAAAAACATAATTGTCCAAGAACAACTCTTATTGGATATGAAAAGATAACAAATTAATTATGGGAATTACATCTATAGAGATTGATTGGAAGTTGCTTACCTATTCTATCTCCAATTACATAGATAATGTACTAAAGGTGTTTAGTATTTGAGATATCATATACTTGTGAAGTATTGATGATATCCATTATTTTGTGTATGAGTTGATATTTGAGTTCAAGAAAATAAGGATATAATTTTAGAAGCAAATCCTAATTGAGGTTTTTTTACTTAGAACAATATCATTTAGGATTGGAAAGGTTCCAATGTAGCAATGGTTGCTAATTAAGCTATAATACATTTTTCATTTTGTGAAAATGATTAATTGGATCAATAAGTTCTTTAGTGAACTGGATATAGTTCCTTTCATTCTTCAAGATAGTAATGTACTGTGAAACATTAGAGTCATTGGGCATGTAAAAAGAGCTAAGGTCTCATCAAAGATCCAATGATGTATTTCGACAAAATTTCTTAATTATGATGATAATTGAGATGGAAGTTGTAAGATTTAAGCAAGTGCTCACCATAGAAAATTCTCTCATTAAGTCACTGTCCCAACAATAGAATAATCGTCATATGGTGTGAGATATTTAAATGATTGGCTTAGTGCAAGTGGGAGATTGTTGGTTTATGCCCTACAGGCAATTGTTTTGTTTATAGTTTAGTGACAATTATTAATAAAGATATTATTTATCTTTATGTATTAATTACATTTGATGTTTTAATACTAAAGATAAAATATGTAAAATAATTAATATGTAACTGAAATTATGATGAGATCATAATTGTAAGATTCAATTTACATTTACGTATTATTCCTAAATGTTCCTAGTTGTAGTTTCTTCATGACAGAATATTATTAAAATGATAAAACTAGCACACATTATGTTTCTTTCTCATGAAGAAAGTAATCGATCTCATAAATTAAAGTATGAAAATACTTAAACTAATGTGTGGGTGATTATTAGAGAATAAGTTACTGAATTGACCCGACTATGAGAATCCCAAATGGAATATTACTTATGTGTTTGTGGATTTTGTCATAATGATGGTTGTAAAATTGATCCTTAGACTTGAGATTACCAAGGTGTCACGTGTGGGAATTGCTGTGTTTTGAAACTACTTACGAATTGTCCTAGGATAATTCAGTCGATAGTTTTTGCATACAATATAAACCATATAGAGATAGTTGAGTAAGTCAATACATGATTCGTCACTCTAAAGTAATTAGAGAGAATGTTCCACTATTCTTGATTAGTAGTGATTTATGGAATTCTCTGGCCAGAGTGAATTGACACATTTGAAAAGGTGTTTTCATATATCGATTATAAATCAATTACTAGTTAGCAAGAATGAACATAATTGGACTAAAAGAATAGACACTATATCCATACTCGGTCCAATTAGAATATTGAATGATGAAAGGATTAAATTATACATCACAACCGTACATAGATAAGTTAAGTCAAATCATTTTGACAATCCTGATATTTGGGTGGTCATGATATGTTGTTAGATGTCAATCTTGATCTATGATTATAAATTATTTAATTGGAGAATTAAAGATAAATTAAAAGGAGTTTTTAATTTATCCAATTCTAATTGTGAATTAGAATTAGAATTTATAATTATTACCAATATATGTTAGGAACCTAATGGGTCACACATCAAAGAGCAATTTGTGAAAGAAAAATCAATTTAATTAAGTTGGACTTAATTAGGAAGTTTGAGAAACTTTGGGGATCAAATATGAGATATTTGATGTTATTAAAATTAAATTAATTATAATTAGAATTTTTTAATTATAATTATAATTAAAGAGATTTAATTTTAATAAAACACTTTTATGATTTTTCTATATAAAATGGGAAGAGCTTTTAGAAGCTAGCACTTTTTATCTTCTTCCTCTCAAATCAGTTGAGAATTGCTTTGTGGATACCATCAGAGGCTGGACATCTGAACAACTCGTGATTGATCAATTGGAAAAAAATTTCCAAGATTTTTTAACAGGAAGATGAACAAGTTACGATTTCTAAATCGTTTTATGTTTTATTCAAGTTTATTCAATTATCAGGATCAGTTTGGAATCCGTAAAAAAATTTGTTTTCTGTTGCGTATGTGATTCGATCACGATTGGATTCTAGCAAAATGTTCAGCTTTACGAACAATGGACCGACGATCCATTATCCTAGAAATAAATGCGACTTGAAAGTCCAAATATAATCTAGTGCTAAAGATATGCAGCACTACTTTTAATTGGTTTACTGCCAATCCAACTCATGAGCAAAGTATAAAAGCCAATAAATTATAGTAATTTAATTCAATTGATATGTAGAGATGCTACACCTTTTACTTGTTGGTTTATACCCTTGCAGCTAATTTATATTGGTTATAAATTTATTTGTATGAAAATATTTTATTCAATAAAAGGCATTCTTTACCTTTGTGTTTTTGTTAATTTTTTAATTATTAATTATAAAGATAAAATCCATGGAATAATTGTTATATAATTAGAAATTATAATGTGATTATAATTATGAGATTTGAATTGCATTTGTTATATTATTCCTAAAATGTTCCTGGTTGTAGTTTCATGAAGACGAGGTATTGAAGAAATGGTTAGACTAGGACATGTTTGTTTTTTTCTTATGAAGAAAGTAATTGATCTCATAGATTAAAGTGTGGAGACATAAGAACAAACATGTGGGTGCTTATTAGAGAATAAGTTCACTAAATTGATCCGATTATGAGAATCCCAAATGGATCATTACTTGTGTGTCCGTAGATTATCTCATTATGATAGTTGTATAATTGATCCTTAGACTTGAGATTACCATAGTTATCTCACGTAGGAATTACTATGTTTTGATGCTACTTATGTTCTACTCTTAGAGTAGTTCAATTCGGTAGTTATTGGATATAGTATGAACTATATGGAGATAGTTGAGTA
>JANZXP010021186.1:0-13369 GCA_027576715.1 Erythroxylum flavicans
GATTTCAGTTACGTTTACAAAATTTCAAATTATAGTTATATAATTTGATTAGGTGACAAGTGACAAATTTTATGATCAATGTTATATTTATCTATTATAACAAATAATGGACGAGTATAACAAATAATGGACCTTCTATGATTTTATTTAGTTTTAAAATATTTTTTTATTGAGTGCAAGATCATAGATAAAGAAGGGAAACAATAGATTACAGAATTTGCAATGCACAATGCAACTAAGCAACGACCAAACTGTACCATAGTGTTCTGCTGTAGAATGCATTGCAATGATGGAAGAACAGCATCACCTGAAAGGTTTGATATTGTTGAACTTGTTGAAACTCCATATGTTGGATCCGGATAGCAATTTGAATGACCCTGAATGATAAAAACACGGAAATGATTAAAGACATTTCTTAAACAATATGCTTCCAATTTCCATCATCATAATCATGTCTGAGCACCACAAAGACAAATTCAAACTGGGTAACAAAACGTATTGGCAGTACCTCTTTTGCAAACAAACAAATTAACTGTGCAGCAAATAAATCACACATACAAAGTACAAAAAATTTATTAACGCAGTTAGACACATACGACCTATGTCTACAGAATCTTCACTTAGATTAATCAACTTTTACAGTAATACAATAAACTTATAAAAGGCTATTACAGCTTTTGATTACAATTACATTGTCCTATTACAGTTCTAAAGTACTCTAGATGACTCTTGAATTCAAAACTTTAAATACGATAGTAGCAACGATTTACTGACAGTCTCATTTTTTTTTTGATGGATACTCTAAATTACTACTTACTCTGCATCTACAAGTAAACTGATAGAATCAGAACAACCACTTGTAGGATCTTTTATCTCTATTGGGTATTCATCTATTTCAGTATCTTCATCTTCTATAACTGTTGAAGAAAGCAAAGGCTTTCGAGGCAATTCTAGACTTTCCACATTTTGTTCAAGCATCTCTATCACTCTATGCATAGGAGGTCGATTATTAGGCTTCAATTGTATGCACCAAAGAGCTACCACAATTATCTTCTTTGTTATTCTATTTTGTTCTTCTGCTGCATTGGCCTCTGCAAAATCTATGTACTTTCCTTTTCTAAATTGTTCATAAGCCCATGCAGGAAAGTAAATTTGACTCAAGTGGCCTGCAAATGCATTCAAATTTTTTCTCCTCTCTGCCATTTCCATCAACAACATCCCAAAGCTATATACATCAGCTTTGAAAGAGACTCCTCCAAGATGCTTGAAGCACAATTCAGGAGCCATATAGCCAATGGTTCCTCTTGCACCTGTTAGAGAAACAACTGTATTTTTTTTTTCACAAAGTTTGACTAACCAAAATCTGAAACCTTTGGAACAAATTTTTCATCCAGAAGGATGTTGTGAGGCTTGATGTCAAAATGTAGAATCTGCATAGCACAACTTCTATGCAAATACTCAACGCCACGAGCAACTTCAAGAGAAATTTCATACATCTTCTCTATATCGATTAAGTTGGTGGCTTCGGGAGAAAACAAGTACTTTTCTAGAGAACTGTTGGGCATGAACTCGTACACAAGAGCACGCTTTGATCCTTGAACACAACAACCAATGAGTTTCACTACATTGACATGGTTTATTGTCCCAATAATACCTACATCATTAATGAAATCTTGCCCATTACTTTTAGAATTGCCCAATAATTTTATAGCTGCAAGACGACCACTTCGAAGCCTTCCTTTATATACAGAGCCATAACCTCCTTGACCCAACTTATCTTTGAAATTTTTGGTGATCTTCTTGATGTCAAAATAGGAATATCGAATTGGCATGAAATCTCCTTGAGTTTGGAGGAACTCTTCAATATTGTCAAACATTGATAAATGTCTCCTCCTCCACTTATAAATCAAAAATCCAATAACAAATGTAACCCCAAAGATGAATAACAGTATGTGATGTTCACCTGTGTACAAAAAAATATAAACGTATAATTTTGAGATAAAATAAAGTACTAATGTTTGAAATAAATTAGATTGAATATTTAATTAAAAAAAAGAAAAATTCTTTAATTTTGTTGTTTATATTCTATAATCTATATTTAACAACTTTTTATTTTTAATCATATCAAAAAATTATTTTATGAAATTTAATAATAAAAATTGATACTGCTAGATATTCTTAAAAATTTTCAACTAGAAAATTTGTTTTATGAATTATCATGTTATGAGTATGTAAATAGTAACTAATAATTAATTAATTATAACTGTAATATAATTACTTACATTATATAAAAAAGATTATGCAATTACTTGAATATTTTAAAAAATAAAGTTATTAACATTTTATTGAAATTATTTCACCTTTAGATAAAAAGAAATAGATGCTACTACATTATACAATTTTTATAAATATTAAATGACTTATAAGAGATGAATTATCTTACTAAAAACTGTGATAATAGCTGCATATAAATTGTAAATCCGCTGTGAATCTGCAATAATGAAAAAATTAAACAAAAATCAGTCAAACAAGACCTTATCAATATATAATTCTTTAAAATTTATGTTCAATCAATAAATTTTAAAAGTTGTGTTAAGAGTCCTTATAATTGATACTCTCTGCAGTTTAAACTACATAACCTTTATTTGCGGTATAGCATTATAATGATTTCTAGGAATTTATTTATCATTAAATTTTTATCAGTTTTTTTATCTATCATTAAATTTTATTTCAACCACCAAGACTAAACAATAGAATTCTCATTTCCCATTAACCATTTACTGTTTCCTGGCAAAGTATATACTAAAAAAAAACACACAACTCCAAAATACTTACCATTACTCCGCGATGGATTATAGGCTCCTGCTGAAAGAGTAAAGGTTAATTAGTGTGTGAAGGACAAAATAGATGAAATCACACGAAGCATAATTGTACACATTTCTTCAACTAACCCATTGTGCTCAACTAACCCATTGTTCTCATGCATTCCAGTAAATAATAATATAGTAGACGAATAATAAATAGATACATAATCGAAGAGATCAATTTATAATTAAATATTACCAAATGAAAATTTTTATTTGAATTTTTGAAGTGTTTATCTTTGTTCCTAAATATATTCTTTTTTTTGTTAATTAAGTTCATAAAGTTTATGTTAAGATATATGTTATATATTTCATTATTTAATTTTGATATTTTTGTTAATTGAATCTCCAAAATAATTTAGTTCATAAAATTTAGATTGTTAGCAAACTAAATTTTTTATTTTTAAAGAAAAAAAGTCCATTTCATAACATTTTGTTATAATATGTATTTGTAAATTTATATGATTCGATTGCAAGTAAAACACATGAATATTTTATTATATTCTATCTTCTTTACGAAAGAAATTGTATACAAAAATTTACCACATGAACTCTAAAAAACGAACAAAAGTGCACAGCTGTGTACAAATATTAAAAAATATATTTAATTAATTTAAATTATAATATTTTGAGCAAATTTTAGCCGTATGAGTTTTGATAATGGCAAAACAAAGTAATCATCTCTTTATTAAAATTATTCCACCTATTAATAAAAAGGACATAAATTTCTTACCATTTTTAGGAAAAAATTTTGCAAATAGCGAGAAAATCCAATAACGTACATGTGTCCCTGTAAATTTCAGAAAAGTAAACAAAAGTCACACAACTAGAATAATATCATAGAATATGAGCAAATTAACCGGAAGAAGAAGCATGTATCAGTAAGTGTTCTCAGTTTAATAAATTGTGGTTGAAGTCTTATTTTCATTTCTCAGATCACTAGAAGGAAATAAAGACTGACAATCTACCATTAGCCATATTCGAATTCGATAAGAATGGCCCAAAACATCCAAAAATCATTTACTTTTACAGCCGAAGTAACACAACTCTTAAATACTCACCATCATCATCGCCATCAAACCATTTATGATGTTTTCCTGCATTGTAGTGATAAGATAAAGATTAATTAGTGTGAGTAGAGCCAAATGTATACGCATTTCTTCAACAAAATACCATATATGTATAGAAGCCGTAAATTCACGACTTATTATTATGTTATATACTTGTGTTAAAAAATTGTATGAGTGATTAATTTAGTGTTGAAACTAAATTTCATTTATTAATTTGAAGAAAACTAAAGTTTAATCGTTAATTAAAATATGTATTAATTATTAAATAATTTAAGTGAGAAGCATAGCTACTGTTTTTAACATATTCAAATGTAGTATTATTTGTCTCTTACCGTAATTGGTACGTATTATAATAGACAAAAATATTTATACTAAATAATTATTAATATTGAGATATATTGTTAAATTTTGTTTATATTAACTGAAACAGTTAGTACAAAAATAGATATTGAAATATAAATTAAAAAAGTTGAAAGGATAAATTGAAAAAATTATTTTTGTTTAATATTTATTAAAATAAAATAATATTATATTAATTTTAATAAATTTGGATATTAGGTTAAATTTAAAATATTTTTAATTCTAATTATAATAGAAAGCCAAATTTTAATTATATAAAAAAATATTATTTTATAATTTTAAAAGAAATACGAAAAGGTATACATTATTAATGGAAATTCAGGCAAATAATTGAGGAGAATTGTCCATTAATGTTTAACATTTTTGAATGGACAAAGTTAATAATTTAGGTGTGTATTTCGACGCCTCACCAATATTATAAGCGTATGCGAAGCCACGCGCTAAAAACTTGGCGACCTCATCTACAAAATGGATGATGGAGCCCGGAAAATCATCTGCACATGAAAAATATCAGATTCAATACAATAACATTTATGAAGCCAAAATGAAACCAACTACATCAATTAGTGAAAACTGATATGAGAATTAATTCAAATAATATTTAATGTAAATTCAACCTTTTATTTTGTGTTAAACTTTAACACCTTTTTTATAAAAGTAACTTCTCTTTTTTTAATATGTTTTCAATTTCTATAAGCCTTTTATAATATTTCTCTCTTTCTTATAATAACTAAAATACATATTTTTGTACTTAGAGTTTAAGTACAAAAATAGGATTTATAAAATAGTATTTATTAAAAAAATATTCAATTTTTTCTTTCAAAGATAAATTTCATTTTTTCTCTTAAATAATAATATAAATAGATCATCTTTTTTAAATTTTGCTTAAAGCTTTAATGATAATTATTTAAAGAAAAGAACTTCCTTATATTTAGTAATTTGAAATTTCAAAAAAAATTCATAAGAATAGATTATTTACAATCCCAATAAATGATAAGCATGTGAGATAAAATAAAGAAAAGAATGAAAGTGGAGAAAATGATTAGCATACCTGGAGCATAACAACTTTGTGTTAAGTTGCAAGGATTATAAATGTCGTAATTATCACAGCAAATATCATAAAAAGAGAATTGGAAGCCAAACAGCAGAGAATCATGGACGTCTTTATAAGTTAAGTTACTTCTATTACTTAGCAAACTCTCCCAATTTAACACCGGCCGAAGCATCGCCATCTCTATACGACACGAATCTTCCAAATCTGATACTCTTACAGAATCATTACTGACAATTACGTAGGAGTATTCATCTTTTAAAAAGTACGAGGAAGAATAATTATTCTGCATTCCATTAACACAAAATGAATTACCTACATATTGCACATGATAATAATCATCCCATAGAGCATTATAATGTATAACATCCAATGCCACTGGATTCACACATCGCACGAAAACCATGTCCTCAGTATATCCATAATCGAATCCAGACATAAACAAAGGGCGTAATAGATTCTATGTTAGAGGATGACGAGGAAGTAAGGAGTAGTTGTCCTTTTGGACACTGGTGTCTGTAAATCAAATACTAAAGTTTGTGTAATTGATTTCACGTACGTAATATTTTGCAAAAGAAGATAGGTACAGCACCGTTTTGTAGTTGTCTTCACAGTTAAGTTCAAAGAATTTGTAGCCGCAACCTTTAGGATCTGCTTTCAAACAAAACGGCAACCTAATAGATATATCTCCACAAGAAGAAGTGCAGTCTTTCCTGTTCGCAGTACAACTATGGTGTCCTAACAGTAGGAAAACCTCAAGAACAACTACTGCTACGAGTAGGAGATAACTATTACAATTCTTCATTGTGACAGTCAAAGAGAATGAGGCTATTTTGAATGAATTGCAAGCTTTGGAGAAGGAGAAGCATTCATTCGCTTATCTATATCTGGAGAAGAGCCGGCCAAAGTAGAATTTTTAGTTAGTTTGGAATTAGTCAAAGTCACTTGTGTAGAAAAATGATCTCAAGTCGTCTAATAAAACAGAAAAGTCGATGATATGTTATTTTCTTGACTCTTTCCTCTTTTGAGTTGAGCACAAATGTCTTTTTCCGGTCTGGATAACCACTTTACTTATCTGACGGTGTAAGTATTTATTTTCCAAGGGAAGCAGAACACAGTTACCTTGATGTGCAGTCATTCATCCCATTTGATGACCTATTAATGTAGAAGACGATTTATAGCAATGGATGGAATTATCATTTATGATCTTTATAAAAGTTTTAAATTACTAATCACATTTTAATTATGATTATGATAATTATAAATTAAATAAATATAATTATAATTGTATATAAAGTAGTTACTATAAATCACAATAATATTTAAACATTTATGCAATTACAATTATAATTACAATCTTGAAACTTATTCCATAATTTGATTTAAATATAGAAGAAACCGAAAATATAAGAAATATAAAAATTAACAATTAAGTATTAATATTTATCAAGTATGATCATTTTTTCTAAATTTTGTTAAATTAGATCTAATTATTTAATAAGATTGTATCACTCATAATTTATTCTAAATTCTTTTGAATTTAATTTAATTCAATTTAATAATTTTTCCACATGATTGCGTTACAAATAATCATTTTATAATATTTTAATATATTATATTAAATATAATTCTTAAAAATTAGACAAGAGTTAAAATATAAGTTGAGAACTTTTGTTTTATATTAATATCTTTTTGGTTGATTTTATATAAATGGTAAGAGTAATGTTTTATAACATCTTTCTCACAATAATAAAAAAGGTATCGATTTCCTTGTTTATGGTTAAATCATGTGTGGGATTATACTGAAGAACGTAAAATTTTACAAAATCACTGTTAGATATATGGCGTATATATTTACTTATTTTATTTTGGCATATTTATTATTAATTGGACCTATAAAATATTAATTAGATGATGATAGTTAATCATGTATTTTTATTTAACTTTGATTCAAAAATAAAAAAGCTATCTTAAATAATATTTTAGATTATATAGAACTTTATCTTGCATAGATGTGAATTTTATGAAGGATATTACTGAAAGTTTGAGTGGGAATAAAATTGTTCTCACGTGAATGCAGTAAAAGAAGGGGGTATGGCTGTAAATTCAACGGGGAATTAAGTGATCATTTGCATAATATACGATGGTGGGTTAATTGGGTAATATAATGACTTACGGCTGATAAGAGAAGTATTCTTTTTTCTTTATGCGTAAGAGTCTTCTGCGTGAGTGCCTTGTGCGTGAGTCTCTTGTTGTTGGTTTCTAGTTTTGATATTGAATGTGGCTGAATGAGTCTTTGGTTGGGCATCTTCCTTAAGCCCTCGTCGTTGATATCTTGTGGCTGCGAATGTCTACTGCCTTGATTGGTTTTTGGGCTGGAACGTTGTTGATGACTTTGTCGGTGCAACATTAACGTTGCATTTGATTATTGTCTTTAAAAGTAGAGATAAATGACAAAATAAAAAAATCTTATACTTCGTAGTATTTACTTGCTGACCTACTAATTTTTTTTTCTAATTTTGAATGATAGAAACATTTTTTTTTCCTTCTAAAACTGAAGGATAAGATTTCTTATTCCTGGGATAAAAATAAAACATATAAGTAATTTTCAAAAATACCCTTCTCTCACGAGTTGACAGATGAGCACATGACTAATAATATATTTTTTATGAAATATTTTATTTACTAAATTTATTTTATTTTATTTAATATTTTATTATTTATAATTTTAAATTTATATGACTAATAATATATTTTTATGAAATATTTAATTTACTAAATTTATTTTATTTATATTTTCTTATTTTAATTTAATATTTAATATTTTATAATTTTAAATTTATATGCCTAATAATATATTTTTATGAAATATTTAATTTACTAAATTTATTTTATTTATATTTTCTTAATTTAATTTAATAATTTATAATTTATATTACTAATAATATATTTTTATGAAATATTTAATTTACTAAATTTATTTAATATATATTTTTTATTTTAATTTAATATTTTATTATTTATAATTTTAAATTTATATGACTAATAAAATATTTTTTTATGAAATATTTAATTAACTAAATTTATTTTATTTATATTTTCTTATTTTAATTTAAAATTTTAAAATTTAAATTTATATGCCTAATAATATATTTTTATTAAATATTTTATTTACTAAATTTATTTTATTTATATATTTTTATTTTTATTTAATAATTTATAATTTATATGATTAATATTATATTTTTATGAAATATTTAATTTACTAAATTTATTTTATTTATATATTCTTATTTTAATTTAATATTGTATAATTTATAATTTTAAATTTATATGCCTAACAATATATTTTTATGAAAGATTTTATTTACTAAATTTATTTTATTTATATATTTTTTATTTTAATTTAATATTTTATTGCTTATAATTTTAAATTTATATGACTAATAATATATTTTTAATTATTTATACAACGATTAATAGTTAATTAAATCAATGAGTTTTTCCAGTTATTTTATCTCATTTCAGTAACTTCAACCGCTTTTTTAACTCATTTAATTAAAATTTTAGGTTTTTCATTTTTTAATTCCTTATTTATAGATACAATTAAAAAAATATTAATACAAATCATTCATTTTAAAATAATCAATAAATTACATATTTCCAATTATATTATACTGTAGGGATACTTTGGTCATTGACACTGTTTTCTATGTTTTGTCAACTGCAACCAAACACATTTCTGTCCTCGAGACGAAAACAGTTTTCTCTGTTCTGTCCATCACAACCAAACATCTCACTGTCTCCAATTTTTGTTTCGTTTCATCTCAGCATATAGGAGACAGTAACCAAACGCAGTGTTAGAGCTCAGTCAGACGACGTTCATCTCACCTATTTTCTTTGTTTAACATTTTTCTAACGATTTCTTCTTTATTCTCCGATATGAATCTCGTCTCTCCTACTCTCTTTTTCTCCATCAACCTTTATTTTCATGTTATTATATCAGTTCCCTCTGATTTTTTATTTTTTATTTTTGTTTTTAATTTTAATTTTTAACCTAACGGTCACCTGATTTGATAATGTGGCTACCTTGAGTATTATTCCAACTACATTTAGCTTAGTAAAAGAAAATTTTGAGAAATTAGGAAAGGGGACTAACACTACGAAAAAATTAGTAATTAGCGATGAAAATTACCGACGGAAACGAAACTGTAGCAAATTACTGACAGAAAATCACAATCCATCGGTAACATTGTTGGAAAAATTTTCATTTTGCTACGGAATAAATATTCGTTGGTAAATATAAAGGTAAATTATCCCAGAAAATTTTCTTACGAAATATAGCGACGGAAGAAAATTTCCATCGGTAAAGAAGGCGGGAATGTTTGGGGGATTAAGTTTTTTGTTTACCGATAAAATACTATTCTGTCGGTAAGTTTCGTCGGTAAATTTTAAGAGGTAAACTCCATCGTTTGCTTCAGCTTGAAAACGACGCCGTTTCGTTTAACACCAAACGACGTCGTTTTCGTTTAACCTAAAACTATCGCAAACCCTCCCCTTCCCCCTCCTCCATCGCATCTGGATATTTCTTTTTCTCTGTCGTCGTCCTTGCCATTCTCTGTGCCTACCAAAGCCTCGCATCCTTGTCGTACCACTGTCCTCTATATCTGAGCATCCTCATCTTTGTTGCTACCAAATCCTTCCTCCTCTGTCTCTCATGCCAACTGGTAAACAATGTCCATCTCTATTTTGCCTTTTCTTGTTGTCAGTTGCTTCGTTTTTAAGATGGTCTTTTGTCATTTAATGACAATTGATGAAATGCAAAACATTCAAGGCATGTGCTACAATGAATTTTCGATATATCATTTTCATTCAAATGATATATCAGAAAAATTAAGACAAATTCACCGGCTATGTCCCTCATATGGGTTTTTAGTTAATAGTTTGTCAAACCTTAAACATAGTATTTTGTTTTAAGAGAATCCACATTGGCAACACGTCAAGAGCAATAAGAAGAGAGATGATGTCGTTGTCTATATGTAGCTATGTGGAGAATTCTTTGAAATGTAGTTCTAAAGTTAAAAATAATGAGACACACTTCTGGCATTTGTGTTTGGATGGGGTTTGAGACATTGGTTCTATAAGGGTGCAATGTGTAGAATGTTGTGGCATGTAATAAGATTAGCCTCCAGTTCATATGGCTAAAGTTGGTTGCTTGTGCTTTAGGCCTAGTTATGAATTATTAGGCAATGAGATGACAGATAGTTTTTATTGGCTTTTCCATATATGGCTAGGATGAATGAATGATAAGTCACCTAACGCTATAATTATAGACGAGTACAAAAGTATAACACCTCTGAGTTTATATTCCTTACAATAAGACATAGATTGTGTTTGTGGCATATGCTTAAGAAATTAATGTAATACGTGATGGGTTCTTAGTCACGTACTCCAGATTGAACGTAAAAGGGTAAAAAACGGAGAAATGCGGAAATAACTGATTTTCGGTTCTGAAACTTCAACCGATTTTTTCGAAGCTAAATTAAGCCCGAATCCACCGCCGCCTTCACAGGAATTGCTCTTCGGGACATAGACTAGATCTTTCTACATTTTTCTCAAACTCCTAACGGGTCAGAGATTCCTTATGCTTGTGATTGATATGAGCAACTGCAGGAGACCAGAACCTATTTATATAGCTTCCATATTGGGCTTCCCATCACAAGGCCGATATGGACCAGGTCTACACTAATCTAGCTCCATTTTCACCCGAATTTTGACCCATTGATTTAGATCATTTATTGGGCCACTTTATTATCTTTATCTAGATCAAATTACGTAACTTAACCGATATTTATTTAAAAACCAAATTACAACTAATAACTGCCCATTGAATTGGAAATTTACAAAATTGTCCTTAAGGGTAAAAATGTCTAACAATCTCCCTTTTAGACAATTATTAATTGCAGATTTGACTCAACTTTAAAAACAATTTAAAAACTCGGTTAAGCCACACTACTGTATTAGTCGACTAAGTTTAAAAACAAAAACATTTGATCCAAAGATAATGAAAGTCCTACATTTTGTCCTATAAGGCTTTCAATACCAGAAAATATCAGACATATATGTCATGTGTAACACAGGTCCAATACAATCACGTATACCTAATACCTTACTAATATGAATGAGAAAATGGAGTGTGGCAGACTACAATGATACCTTTATGATCTAATATGTATCATCTTCATCTATAGGTCTCGATTTCTCTAGCTTTATGCTAAACTGCATCAGAGAAATCCTGTTTTCTCTCACCGAATGCTAAACAACATTAGAGAAAACTTGTTTCCTCTCACCATATGCTAAACAACATTAGAAAAAACCTTTATGGTCTCCAACTGAATGCTAAACTGCATTAGAGAATCTTTATGGGATTAAAAACTTATGTCTCCCTATGTCATGTGAAACTTTAAAGATATATCCGTGCAAAAACTGTATATGTCTAATGACATAAGCTCAAGGTCAATCCTTATAAATGCCCAATGACCTTTAAAATGCTTAAGATTAACATAAATCTGAAGGCTTCTATACTTATTATGACAATGTATGATAACAGGTATTAAGGATAAACGATGATAATCTTTATGGATGAACCATCATACTGTCATAATACTTCAAAATGTACAAATGTACTTGGAGCAAACATAACGATTCCCTAACTAACAGTGTCTAAGGACTTCAAAACAACCATACTGTGTACTTGTGTTCCAAACACAAGTGGGTAAAGTCCTTTAGTTAAAGAATTGACTTATCATTCCTGAGTCCTTAAATGCTCCAAACCTTAACATCACTTTTTCGTGTCAACTACTTTATGATCAAGAATTTGATCTCAAAATGTTAAGATCCTGTGATATTCAATGTTGTTATTAAATAACACGAAAGCTTAATTATCACATTGCAACTGAATGGGTTTAGCTACTGAATCAACCATAGACAACTCATAAATCAAAATTTCAAGCTAAACCATCTGTGAAGCAGCCCATAGCATGTACCATGCATACGTGATTGAGGAAGTTACCTATGGCTAACTGACACACTTCCACGACATTATACCATCTACAACCTTAAACTGTAACCTTAAGTGAACTTTCGATCATCCAGACACATAGCTAAATTTGAATCTAAATTCCCTACAAGGTTTAGTCTGTTGACTTTTTTATATGTCAATATATAATCCTTGATTCCCTTTAATTATCTCAACACTCACTTGATTGAATTGCAATGGTCTACATCTGGGTAAACCAGATACTGACCAAATAGTCAAACTATAAATGCAATGTCTTGCCTAGTACATAACGAGCATACATTAGGCTATCAACCGTATTAGAATACAGAACATTCCTCATAACCTCTCTCTTTATTTTATTCTTTGGTCACTGTGCCAAAGATTATCTCTCACTTTACTGTTAATTGTATTAAACCTTTGTAACATATAATTAATGTATGCATTCTGTGAGAGGTATCATGAATTTTAAGATCTGTCCTGATGAATCCAAATACCTAGGACAAAAGAAGCTACGTCAAGGCCTTTATGTCAAAGTTATTAACCAAACGTTGCTTAATCTTATACAACATGGTCAAGTAATTTGACGTGAGCAATATATCATCCTTATACAGTTATAGGAGGATAACTTTGCTCCCCTTAATATGTCTAATATCATAGTCCTATTCACCTAATAGACTATGATATAAGATGGGATAATAGGTTATCTCACTCTGGTGGATCTTCATAACTACATTAGATATTGTACCCCCAAGAATCACTGTGTGTACAGGTATGGGTTCCTATTCCTGTACAGGCACGGTACAAAGACCTAAATCCACTGGATCTAACTGTATGAGTAGCAGATACATAACAATTGTAGTATCCATTCTGTCATCATCCTAAGGGTCAACACCATCCTCATAGACATCGTATTCCAAAAACTTAGCTGTTTGTGATTCCATTATTATGTTCCCTCCTTCTCTAC
>JANZXP010021197.1:0-13368 GCA_027576715.1 Erythroxylum flavicans
CCTAAAATCATATATGAATTAAAGTGAGTATCTTAAGCATTTTTGTATCATTAATCACTAAGTGTAAATGATTAAATATATCAACAATTAAACACATATCAATTTCCCCCACACTTAGCTTTTAGCTATCCTCAGGCAAAACATCTAAATTAAGCTCAAAGACCTGAAACATTTACTCAATTCTCATATTTTCTAAGACTATATAATCACAAGCAAAGATGAGTGACTTTCAAATATCATAACAAGAATTCAACATTCAAGCTTCTACTCATGATCAATCAACAAGCATTATCTTTGGAAATCAAGCAATCTAATGGTAGACTCGAAAAATATGTTTAAGTAAAATATATCTATAGGTATACTCAACACCATTCATGATTATGACAATCCATAACTTTGCATATCATTTCATTTCTCCACCACTATAATTAACATGCAAAATCATGAATTAAAGGACTTTTCAAGGTTGTAATGTTGGCAAAGGTAAGGTGAGATGTATTTGGGTCAGTTATGATGAATGCAACATTTATATTTAACAATCTCATTCAACTCTCAAACACCAACCACATGAAGCATATACCAATCATTCATACAATTTATGCCAACAATACATTGAAACCACAAGAGTGAGCCTTGCAAACCAACATCTACCTCATATCCAATATACTCAAATAACCCCTTCATCACAACTTTAGGAGAAAGTTATTTAGGTTCACTGGCTCGACTCCATGTTTTCCTCACGTGACAAAATTGTGATCTTCTGGTATTACAATTAGCGCCACTTCCACACAAGGTTGTTCCAAGTAGGGCCTTAGTTGATCATCATCCTTATTAAAAGTCTTCCTTATCCTCAGATTCTCAATCTCGACTAAGTTCATACATTCTGGAAAGATCTCAAATGTCTTTTCACCTTTTTCTTCCTCATTTAATTCCTCCAATCTACAGTGTAGAGGTGAAGAGTCATTCTTAACAATAAAATGGAACTCAATACTTACCTCTAAGCTAAAAGGTGTTTCTTTTTCTGCTTCGAGCTCCTCCTTAACTTCTTTGACACAAACAGCTCCTTAAGGATTGACCTCAAAATTCTCAAGCTCTTTTTCACTCTATAAGCCTTCCGTGCTAATATACATCAGGTACTCCTCAGGTTGATATGGTTGCGTCTCTTTTCTTTGTGATGCTAGGCGGTTGATAGCTTCCATCAATTGATCTACTTGGCTTGTCAAGTTTTGGATTCTAGAACTTGTTTCCTTCTAAAATTGCAAAGTATTAGTAACATACACATTAACTAATTCTTCCAAGGATGTACCTAAGTCTTGATAGGAAGTTTCTGGTATATACGAAAATTGTTGTGCTTCCTGCAAACTATTATGGAAGTAATTCGACTGATTATCCCATCTATAACAAAAGTTAGGTTGATTAGTCCAAACATTGTTATAGGATTGAGAATATGAATTAAAGAAAAAATTATTTCCATCCATGACTTTTTTTAATTTTTATAAAACACAAACACAAAACAAAATAAAGAAAGGATCATGAAATAATTGAAAAGAAACCAATTACGAACAAATATATACAAAACACCAATTAAAATCACAAACAAAAACTACAACACCACACTCCTTGGCAATGGCTCCCAAATTCACCGGCGTGTCATAACGCTGGTCAAAATAAAATAACTAGACTACTATTGTAGCAGTGATGAGTCTAGGTCAATCCCACAAGGAGTGTTCAATTAACTTATGAAATGAAATCAATTGATATTTAGGTAATGGGGGGTTTTGGATTTAAAATGAAAATACAATAAAATAAACCTAATGAAAACAAATTAAAGAAAATATGTGAAAAATAATAAAATTGGGCAATTCAGTAGGGATTCGGTTCTTTGGTTCGATCTTAAACTACACCCTAATTAAGCATAATTCATTGATTTGTTGTTCTTTTATCTCTCTCAACAATTATTGGTCATATATTAACAACAAGCTGTGTTAATCTTAATTTTTTCTTAGGTCCTAGTTAATCACGAAGCATTCGTTAATTAACCCTAGCTATCGAGAAACCTAGAATAAGCTCTCTAAGCTTATCCAGACAACCGCATTATGAATCAAAAAAATAGACCAATCAAGGCAATAATCACACAAGCTCGAATTATTTAACTTATGTTATGTTATCTCTAATGATTCAGAACTATTAGTTGCTACACATGAATCGTGAATACAACGATTACGTATTTCATTTGATTCTAGTAACAAGTTTTCATGAAAAATGATTCAATAGAGCATTAAAAACATCATCATTCAATACCCAATCCAATAAACACAGGATAACATAATCACTTCCTAAGGAGAGAAAGAAATAACAAAATAATAAAAAAAATGCTTAACCTAAGTCATCGGCATCGATATCATCTCCGAACTGGTGTCGGGACTTCTAGCCTTATGTGGATCTTCCAAGAACAAGCTTCAGCCCCTACAAAAATACCGTAGCCAAAAACCCCTAAATGCTCTCCCTCTGCCGCAAACTTCTGCTCTCTTCTATTTCACTCACTATTCACTGATTTGACAATTTAAGTTTAATATCCCAAGCTACTATTCACTCTTCTCTTTTTGTTCTCTCTTTCATGCCATTGTTTCTATTCTCCTCACTGCTGCCACTCTTCACTTTTCATGATGTGATGAATAAAGATTAATTGCCACCGTCACTGTTCACCTTTGTTTTAAAACCTTCTGTTGTGTTAAAACAGGTTGGTGTTAAACCTTAACGTTGGCATTAAATAGTAGCTTCCTTTTGCTGTCTTGTAACGCTGCATTTTACTGTGAAACGTCTGCGTTTCTGGTGCTCCTACCTCTCATCTGCACTGTCGTTTTGGCTACTTTCCTCACTTGGCTTATCAGTCATTTTATTCATGCTTCTGCTCCTTTTTCGCGTAGTTTTGCTTGTATGAAACGCAGGCTTTTTGCATTCAATTCACGCGTTTAGCTCATGGACTGCTACATGCTTCATCTTTAATCTTCTTTGTATTTTTAACATATGTCTCATTTTTCTTAGCATTAATTACTAGCTCTAATATTTATCATTCTTGCTCTATGACGACAAAGGACTGTGATTCTTCAGAAAATGAACCAAATGTAATGCTTTCAACTTACTTTAATTTCTTTGCTTCTAAATTGTACCTAAAATTGTATATGAATTAAAGTGAGTATCTTAAGCATTTTCGTATCATTAATCACTAAGTGTAAATAATTAAATATATAAACAATTAAACACATATCACTGGACTCACCCACTCACTAACTAAAATGGGGTTAATAATCCCCGCATCCAAAAGTTTCACCGCCTCCTTCTTCAGAACCTTTTGCATATTTAGATTTAACCTTCTCTGTCTTTCTCTCACAGTTTTACATCCTTCTTCTAGGTTAATCCTATGCATCACTACATTGGGGCTAAAGCCCCTAATATCAGAAATTTGTTACCCTGCGGCTCTCATCCTCTTCCTAATGGTCTCCACCACTTTCTCTTCTTGCTCATAATCTAATTAACTGGAGATAATGATGGGTAAAGCATGGATCTTCCCTAAAAAGGTGTATCTCAAATGGGAAGGTAAGGGTTTAAGCTCTAAAGTGGGAGGTTTAATAATAGAAGGTGGTGTAAGTGTATTAGTTCTCTCCAACTTCTCTAAATCAACTTCCTCACATAAATCCTCTTCCTTCACACTCTCATCCCTGTGCACTTCCTTAATTTTATCAACCTCCTTCACACATTCATCCATAACATCAATTTTCATATAAATATTATCATCCACTGGTTTCTTCAAAGATTTTGACATATCAAATTCAGCCTGTTCATCACTAATTCTCAACACAAGTTTCCTTTCATGCACATTAACTAATTCCCTACCATTATTCATAAAGAGCCTACCCAAAATCAATGGACAATTCTTATCAGCTTCAAAATCTAACATAACAAATTCAACGGGAATTATAAATTTGTCCACTTTTACCAATACGTCTTCCACAACTCCAAATGGCCTTTTTATGGATTGATCCACAAGTTGAATTAGCATGAATGTTGGCTTGACCTTTCCTAGTCCTAGTTTCTTGAAAATAGACAAAGGTATCAAATTAATACTTACACCTAAATCATATAAACATTTAGAATATTCAAAATCACCAACAACACATAAAATAATGAAACTCCCTAGATATTGTAATTTTGAAGGCATTTGGCTTGATATGATGGAACTGTAATTTTTTGTCAATGTTACCATCTAATTGTCTTCCCAAGTGCTTTTCTGTGTGAGTATATCCTTCAAAAACTTCACATACTTGGGCATACAATCCAAAGCTTCCACCAATGACAAATTAATCTGTAGCTTCTTCAGTTTCTCCAAAAACTTGGAAAACTGAGTGGCCACCTGATGTTGTTTTACCTTCTGTGGATACGAAAGTTTGGGCTTGTAGGGTAGTGGTGGTACATAAGGCCTTACTTCTTCCTTTTCTTCCTCTATCTCCTTGTTTTGTACCACCAGCTCCCAACAAAAAAACACTCAGCTGAGCCATGGTTGTTCTTCCCGCATAGCTGATAGGTGTGATTTGCACTATGTTTTAAGGTTTAATTTATTATGTATTAAGTGTTAATTTGAGTCTTTAGTGTGTGTTTAGGTTAGAATTATGTTAATTTATGTGTTTAAGTGTTTCTATGGGTTAGTATAAGTCTTTGAGCTTAAATATTATGTTTTTTAGGTACATTGATGTGTTTGTTAATGTTTCAAGGCCAACGTTGAACGGAGAAGTTTCGGAGACTTTCAGGCCAAAATCACAGCCATAGGCCACGATCGTGACAGAAACATGTGAGACAGACCACGATCGTGGCCTAAGGGACACGATCGTGATAGAAGACTCTGCCCTAGCCCATGATCATGGCATTTGGGCCACGATCGTGACAGAAAGGTTTGATGTTGGCCACGATCGTGGCATACATGCACAGACATACAAATAAGAGAAAAAGTCAAGTTTTGAGGGATTTTTTAGACCATTTCGACCGTGCTAGGACTGCAAAGGTATTTAAAGAACATAAAGAACAGAAGATAGAAGCTTTTGCATAATCCAAATCTTGAAACCTTAGACAGCTTTATCAAGAGATTGAGGAAGCAAATGAAGGAAGAGAGACAAGGAGACGAAGCCCACGCTAAGTACTTCCCGAAATAGGAGGTTTCCCATCGTTGCTGCCTCCGTCATTCCATTCTGAGTCTATTTCTGGTTTTATTTCATTCTTTATGACTGTATAGAATTTGAGATAGTTACAGATGATAGATTTGATGAGTGTTAAGTGTTGAGTGCTTGTCTAAACTCACCTTTGGGAATTTATCTTTGATATTAATGAAATTTAATTTAGTGCATTTTTATTGAATTATTTGTGTTTCAATTTCTACACTTCATAATTCGGTAACAAACTGAGAGGGTGAACCGAGTAAAAATTATTAAATTGGGCTAACGAGAGTTAGGTAATTTAACAGATCAAGAATTAAATCAAACTGATAAATTTGTGCAACGAGAGATCTTGCATAGATTTTCAGTAGCTTATTGGACAACTTAAGATCTAATTTAGGTTTTAGGATAAATTGTGAATCGAGAGGTTGAAATTTCTCATAATCTGATTAGGTTTAATAATTATAACTCGAGAGAGAGTAATCAACCTTAGGATCGTCTAGAACCGGTAATTTGATAAACTCATAATCAATTAGATTTTCATTAAAGTCGAATAAAAATCTCCTTTCTCTCAATTGGTAGTTTTTAGGCTATTTTGTGATTGGGTGCGCAATTGCTATCTTGTTTATATTTTTTAATTTAATTATTGGAATTAATTATATGATTGAATTATTTTCTTGTTTAGTTTTTTTGATTGAATTGTTTTGAATTAAGTTCAACCTTAGACTTTAGGATTAGATTAACCTCCTCGTGGGATTGACACTTTAAGTACTATACGAACGACCCGTGCGCTTACAGAATATCGAGAGTTAAAAATATTAAACCTTTGTCATATCAAAACCTGCGATCAAGTTTTTGGCGCCATTGTTGGGGAGGAGATTAATTTAGTTCTTTAGTCTAAGGTTTTTCCACTTTCTTTTGTTTTCAAATAAAAAAATATTTAGGGTGTAAAGTAGAGACACACCAAGACATCTTAGAGTGAGAACAAGACATCTGAAGAGTTGAATGCTAAGAAGAGATAAAAAGAACGATCATGGAAGTTGTATAATATAGGGAGCAAGGGATGCTTGTGGATTTCAATGAGCCCTAATTTGGTTGGGGAAATCATCATCCTTATATGAAGTCGTACACTTCGGGGTGGCAAAACCACCCAGATTTCTATTGGTCTAACAATGCAAGTACTCACATGGGACATCAAGACCTACTTGAATTTCAACATGATGAATCCAATTCAGGGGATTCCAAGCTGGAAAAAATCATGGATAAGCTCATGGATATAGAAGAGAACCAGAAGAGATTAGAAGAGAAGTTTAAGCAAGTAGCAGAAGATCATGCTTCTTCTATTCACAATCTCGAAGTTTGAATAGGCTAGCTTTCTAGGGAATTTTGTAAGCAAAGTGTGAAAAACCATCTGCGTAATATGAAAGTAAATTCAACAGAGCCATGTCAGACTATCACCCTTAGGGATGGGTAAGAGCCAAAAGAACCAGCTAGAAATCAAACTAAACCTGACCTTAGAGAAGACCAAGAGATCAAAGAAGAAGATGAAGAAAAGAATGCCAACCCTCCTTTTTAGTCACTAGTTCTTGATATACCATCTTTGAACATCAAAAAATCTTGGGTAGATGTCTATGAAGAGAACCCTATCTTTCAAATTAATGATGGCCAAGTGACATTTAACATGAATGATGCATTAAAGAATCCAAAGGAGAGTAGCCCATTCAGGATAATTGATGTGTTTGAATCTTATAAAGAGCAAGAGGACGAAGAACAGATGACAATACACATCGAGTTTGAAGAAGCTATGAAGGTCTCTCTTTGTGAAGCGGAAGAAGCAGAGGAGACAAAGGTGAATAAGGAAGAAAGAGAGCAACTCACCTTCTTATAGGACAAACTGTTGGATTCAATGGAAGATTTAAGGAGTTTTGTTATTCCCTTTTTTTTGACATTTCACTTGAAAGAAGGATATTATTAAGCTTAATTAGTCTTCATAATGCTATCAACATTGTCCTTTTTATCATCTTACAATTTGTAGCTTACCTACAAGCTACAAAACTGATATTGAACGAAAAGGGTGGAAGCAATCTGCTCATAATTGATCTTGGCTGAGTTTTCAAGGAAAGAGCGTCGATTTACCGACGCTAAAAGAAGCGCTACATAGGAGGCAACCCATGAAATTTAATTCTTTTGATTGTTTTTATTAGAGAGTTTGAATTCCACAGTTAGGATTATTTTTTTTTCGAATAAAATCAAGAAGGAATAAGCTTTCGGGATAAAATGGATGATTGATCAAGTAAGCAAAAGAGAGATGAAAGGGTAACAAAAGAATTGAGAAGTGATTTTGAAAAAAATTTTGAAAAGAACAAAAGAAGAAAAATGAAGAATCGGTGGAAAACTGTAAGTCACAATCGTGGCCTACAACTGGGAAGAGAAGGGAAACATGCAAATTTTAGAGAAATTTCACCATTTTACCCTTTTAACTACCTATATATTTAGTTCTAACTTCACTTTTTCATTCACTTTCACCTTTACTTTATTTCTCTAGATTTCAAACTTACAAACACTCTCATATCTCTCTACAAAAATTCCAAACTTTCTTCCAAACTCTACCCATTCACAAGCAATATGCCTCCCATTAAGCTATCAGCCAGATGAGAGCAATCATTGAGACGAAATCAAGTTGTAGGATGTGGGAGAAGAAACTGAGCAACAGACTTCGTCCTGATCTATACAGAGGAGGAAGGTATTCGTTTCCAATCCTTAAATGTTAGACAAATAGTAGTTCTCAAATATTTTGATTTTAAAATGCTTGATAGGTTAGAATTGCACGAGAGGTTAGAAAACTTAGCTAAAATAATTCAGTGGGCTAGATTTATACATTTCCAATCTTCTGTTTACCAAGAGCCCATTTTGGAATTTCTCATTTCACTATCCTATGACCCTAGGAACCCTAAAGAAATGCGGTTTAGGCTGAGAGGAATAGCTTATGAACTAAACATAGAAATCACGTGCGATATGTGTGGATTCCCTAAATCCTCCACTATTGATCAGCATGATGATTTTTATCCTTCTCGATATTGGAATGAACTAACTGGAATAGAGCAATTTCATGCTAAGAATGCTCACAACAACATAATAAGGTCCCACGAGAACTTGTTGCTGCACAAATTCAAGCCTCAGCTAGTTTTCGATAAATTAGAAACCAATAAGTCTTCCATAAAGGAACTTTTTATGTTGTGGTGCATGGACCACAGCATTCCAGTGTGCACATCCATATATGTGTTAAATGCTATTGTTGTGACTTCATGCAAGAGGAGCAACAATTTAGGTATAGGGTACCTAGTTTCTGCAATTGTTGAATATTATAGCATGGACCGTAGTGGATTAACTGTCCACCTCCCTGACTTCCCAAACCATCACCATATATGGCGAGCTGAAATCCTTAAGTCCAACAATATGAAACTTAGGAATATCAGCCAAAAGACACATATCAAAATTAGGGCTAGTTAGGTAAGCTCAAGTTTATCACCGACGCAGCAGGCAGAAGAGGACTCAACTAGGGAAAAGTCTGAGGAAGAGGAAGAAGTTGAAGATCAAGGCTGGAAGAAAGTCCTGCAGGCAATCTTCGCAACCAACAAGACAGTTACTGATACATTGGCGAAGCACACCAGAATGATGAAGGAGATGGTCCAAACAAAACGACGCTAAAGCCAAGATATCCGTCGGATCCATCAATATTTCGAGTCTCAAAGTGTTCAATTGCCACCTCCTACACAATCCCCGCCTCCATCTCCATGAGATTTGTGTTTAACCCATTTTTCTTTTTCAAATTATTCTTCATTTTTATTTTTATTTTATTTTTATTTTATTTTCTATTTACTTTAATTTATGTTTCTTCTTTTCTTTTATGTGCATGTTTGTTCCCTTCTCACAATAAGGACAATGTGTTGTCCAAGTGTGGGGAGGGTTATGTGTTTTACTTTTATGTGATTTTGCATATGGTATGAAAGTTGTTAGGTTGCATTTTGTGAATTGTTTGAATGTGTCAATGGCTTAGATGGAGTGAAATTAATTTAATTTTAAACATAGTATATTAGGTTTTGTAAAATCATTAGCTCACAAAATTAGTGAATTGGGGTCTTTGGATAAATATACAGCTTAATTAGGATTTAGTGTAAGTTTTATCACCTTTTAAATTGCCACATTTATTCGTAACTTGAGGCCTTTCAACTTAAGTAGCTTTACTAATGTTTTTCATGGAAACGAAAACAACAAGATAGGTAATAAAAAAATATTTGTTAAATAAATAACTATTCTGATGACCTTCGGGGTATGAATAGAGCTAGTAGCAGTTGAGAATGTGATGTAGCCGAGTAACCAGATCGACACGCATCACAAATGTGTGCCTCCATGTCAAAAAGCTATAATAACGATCCAACCAAGCAGCTTAATAAAAACATAACTTAGTCAAGTAACCGGATCGACATTTATTACCAATGTTTGCCTCCGCGTAAAATATTAAATCCATGTTTAATAAAAAAAGTGTTTTCTAATAAAAACCTACTAGACTTGTAACAAGCTTGACTATTCATGAAAATATACTTAGGAATAGTTATAAAGTATGAATGACCAAAGAATTATTAATGTGTTTGTGCAATTGAAAAGGGTAAATAAATTAACACTTAGATCTTGATTAATTTGTATATTTAGTTCAAAGCCCCTAAACACAGATTTTACATGTTAATGATTTGATATAACTTGAGTGATTGTGTTTAAGATTAAATTTATTTTATGAAGTTGAAGTCATTGCCTCATTACTGCATTATGTGTTGTGTGTTTGTTATTTTGTTTGCTTGAGGACAAGCAAACGTTTAAGTGTGGGGATGTTGAGAAGTGTGATTTGCATCATGTGTTTTAGGGTTTAATTTATTATGTATTAAGTGTTAATTTGAGTGTTTAGTGTGTGTTTAGGTTAGAATTGTGTTAGTTTATGTGTTTAAGTGTTTTTATGTGTTAGTATAAGTCTTTAAGCTTAAATTTTACGTTTTTAAGGTACCTTGATGTGTTTGATAGTGTTTTAGGGCCAATGTTGAAGAATGTTTGGGTCAAAACCACAGCCCATGATCGTGGCAGAAACATGTGAAATAGACGACGATCATGATAGAAATTGTGACAGAAAGGTTTGATGTTGGCCATGATCATCGAATGCAGGGCCACGATCGTGACCTACGTCGAGCAGACGGGCAAACAAAAGGAAAAGTCAAGTTTTGAGGGATTTTTCTGACCGTTTTGACCCCAAAAAAACCCTAAGACTGCCAAGGTATTTAAAGAAAATAAAGAACAGAAGATAGAAGCTTTTGTATCAGTCAAATCCCAAAACCCTAAAGAGTTTTATCAAGAGCTTAAGGAAGGAAACGAAGGAAGAGAGACGTGAAGAGGAAGCCTACGTGAAATACTTCTCGGAATAAGGGGTTTCCCACCGTTGCTGCCTTTGTCATTCCATTCCGAGTCTATTTCTGGTTTTATTACGTTCTTTATGATTGTATAGAATTTTTTTTGAAAAAATGATTGTATAGAATTTGAGATAGCCACAAATGATAGATTTGTTGAGTGTTGAGTACTTGTCTAAACTCACCTTCGGGAATTTTGTCTTTAATATTAATGAAATTTGATTTATTGCGTTTATATTGAGTTATTTGTGATTCAATTTTTGCACTTCATAATTCGGTAACAAACTGAGAGGGTGAATCTAGCAAAAATCATTAAATTGGGCTAACAAGAGCTAGGTAATTTAATAGATCAAGAATTGAATCAAACCGATAAATTTATGTAACGAGAGATCTTACATAGGTTTTCAGTAGTTTATTGGACAACTTAAGGTCTAATTTAGGTTTTGGGATAAATTGTGAATCAAGAGGTTGAAATTTCTCACAATCTAATTAGGGTTAATAATTAGGGTTAATGATTAAAACTCGAGAGAGAGTAATCAACCCTAGGACTGTCTAGAACTGGTAATTCGATAAACTCATAATCAATTATATTTTTATTAAAGTAGGATAAAAATCCTTTCAATTGGTAGTTTTTAGTTTATTTTGTGATTGGTTGTGCAATTGCTATCTTATTTATATTTTTGAATTTGATTATTGGCATTAATTGCGTGATTGAATTATTTTCTTGTTTAGTTTTGTTGATTTAATTATTTTGAATTAAGTTCAGCCTTAGATTTTAGGATTAGATTAACCACCTAGTGGGATCTACACTTTAGGTACTACGCGAATGACCCATGTGCTTGCAAAATATTAAGGTTTGAAAATATTAAAACTTTGTCATATCGGAACCTGCGATCAATAGCTCACATTGTACTTGCATTGCCTTAGCTATGGATGAAGAATCTTTTTGCATGTTGTTCAACTGCTTCATAAGGGCTGTAATTTGTGTCTACAAAGTAGTAACTGAGTCAATAGGGATGATAGCTTTTTGCTCCTTCTTCCCCTGTCTACTCCTCTCGCTTGACCACATGCAATTGTTGCTCGCCAACTCCTCCAAAAGGTCATGAGCTACTTCAATAGTCTTCCTCATTAAAGAACCTTCAGCAGCTACATCTATAGTTCCTCTCGCGCTCAGATTCAAGCCATTGTAAAATGTCTGCAACAGGAACTCCCTAGGAAGGATGTGGTGAGGACAACTTCTCTATAATTCTTTAACTATCTCTCAAGCTTCATAGAGAGATTCCCCATCATTTTGCTGAAAATTTGTGATCTCCTTGATGATCCTCATTGTCTTGGTCAACGAAAAGTACTTCGCGAGGGATGCTTGGGCAAACTGCTCTTAAATAGTGATCTGCCCCAATTAAGCGAATTGTACCACCCCTTTTCTCGATCTTTCAAAGTGAAAGAAAATAATTTCAAATTTACTGCATCAACGAACATTCCATTGAACCGAAACGTGTCACAAATCTCCAATAAAGTAGCAACATAGGCATTCGGATCTTTATTAGATAGCCCATAGAATTGCACACTATTCTGCAATATGTTGAGGAGTGTTGACTTGATCTCGAAATCGTTAGCTTGAACCACTAGCCTCGTAACTCCTTGAGGACTGAATCCTAGTCTCATGAAGTCCATCAGTGTTCTCTCAGCTCCTTCTTGCTCTCCTTCTTCAGTCATATCTCTTTGTGTAAGATTTTGATGCTTCGCTCTTCTTAACTCTCTTTCGTGTCTTTTAATATCAGGAAACTCATCTTCAATAAATTCTGTCAATCTTTGCAGTTCCTTGTGTTCATGCACCTACAAATATACAAGGAAAAGTATCAAAAACTCTTAAATCAAAGTAACCTAAACTAAATAAGATGCTAAATAAACAATCCCCGATAATGACGCTAAAAACTTGTTGACTTGCAAAACAGTCTACTAGTTTTATGCTAAAAAACTGCAAGTATACAGGTTATGACTTGTAGTTAAAAAGTAGATATCGATCCCAAGAGGATTGATGCTTAGGCACCACTTAATTCATATCAAACTTTGTTTAAGAACCAAAATTATTTTAGGAAAATAAACTAAAAATTAAATTAAAATTAAATGACAAACAATGAACAATTGATAATACCAAAATGCAGAAAATTGGAATTCAAGATTTCAACGACTAGAGATCACTTTTTCCCTATCTTGTCTCCCTTCTATTTTATTAATCGAATTGTGTCTCACCTAAGATGTTCAAATGGATTAACTACCCTCTATCAAGGTGTAATTAATTGTCTCTAATCAAATTAAATCAAGTTGATTAAGCAATCTCTCAATCTACCAAATCACTCCACCAATTTAACTATTTATTAAGTTATCCTAAGGATGATCAATTAAATTAGCTAAGATCTCTCTTTTAACTAATCAATTATGATGGACCCTGAAACTTTTCTGAGAAAATTTCAAGCAATACATGAGAAGTGTGGATAGGTTCATGTTTTTCTTTAGTGATTTTGGTAGTGAGAGACTATGAAATGGGAAGAATTAGGATGAAAGTGATGAAGAACACACACACACACACACACATATACATATATATATATGTATGTTCTGTTATTGATGTTCATAATTAATCATAGACTATAATATCTTTATAGATGATATGGAGTTGAAAATGAAGTAGAGAAGATGATCTTGGTATGAGT
>JANZXP010021226.1:0-13366 GCA_027576715.1 Erythroxylum flavicans
CCAAAATTTGCAATTATTTTTCAGGACTCAGAAGAATACCCCGAGAGGCAACGGGAGTATATCTATTGCATGCGAGATAGGATTAGAGGTCGGGATCAGTTCACGTCTGCATTGTGTCTTTTTATTTTTGTACTGAATTGTATTTTCCGCAAAAGCTTGTTGTATTCGAAATCGAATATTACAGTTTGTAATGATATTGAGAAGATGTAAATGAATGATAATGGTTGTATTTTGTACTTTGAAATGGGCCCAAGTGCCTAATAAAAGTTCTGTTGATTTCATTACTTGTATCAAATGGTTATTAATTAAAGTGAAATATTTTAGTAACGAATTTCTGTTCTTTATGTTTATGGTTTTTTTTAAAAAAATACATACCGACTTTTAATTGTTAAGTGATGTGGCACACCACCCTCGCGGGGCACGGATTCGGATATCACCATTGATATCGGGTTCGGGTCCAGCGGGAATGGGGTGTTACATCATCAATTCTTATAAACGGACTAACCTCCTTCGGATTCTTTAATACCTTATTCATGTTTAATTTTACTTGTTCATCTTTAATCCGAAGGAAGAGGTTATCTTCATAGACATCTACTAAAGCTTTTCTGGAGTTCAAAAATGGTATACTAAGAACTAGTGGATAATTTTGATTCTCTTCAAAGTTTACCATGACAAAATCCACGTGAATGATAAACTTGTCCACTTTTACAGGGACATCCTCTACCACTCCAAATGATTTATTTATTAATTGATCTACCAACTAAATATGCATAGATGTTGGCTTCACATCTCTTAGCCTCAGTTTCCTAAAAATTAACAAAGGCATAAGGTTTATAGTTATGCCTAAGTTGCATAAACATTTTGAAATCTTTAAATTACCAACTATACATGATATTGTAAAGTTCTTTGGATTTGTCAACTGTGAGAGCATATGGATAGTAATTAAGGAGTTGGAGGTTTCTATTATGGCTATTAATTGATTATCATCCCAAGTCTGCTTGGAAGGTAATATGTCTTTAAGGAACTTTGGGTACTTAGGCCAACGTTTCAGCACTGCCACAAAAGACGAAGTAAATTTGCCATTTATTTAGCTTTTCCAAGAACTTTGTAAATGTTACATTTAATTTGTTCTTTTGAAGTCTTTGTAGGAATGGTATTTTCGATGCATAAGGTAGAGGAGGAATGTATGGAGGGTCTTCATTCTCATCTTCATCCTTTTTTTTCTTCTCTTGCTCTTCTATAAAGTGGGTCTTAGCTTGTCTTTCGAGTGGTTCTTTTAGCTTTTTCCCACTTATAAGTGTGATAGCCTTACATTGCTCTCTTAGGTTTACTTCCGTGTTACCCAGAAAGTTTTCCATACTTCTCTTATAGAATTCCCTGTAAAGCTGGCTCATTTAATGTAATATCCAATTTCTAGAACATGCTTACAGTTAGAACCTTAGATCAAGCATTGCATATACATGCATAACATTAGCATTCATACACGAATTGTATTTTGTACACATTGCAAAGATAGTATATGCACTCAATTGACTCATTCTGGGGTATGAAAGATTTTAAATAATTATGATGTGATTGCGTGTTGATTGAATTTTGTTTTAGATGGATTAAAATTAGTGAATTGAAAATTTATGGTTACAATTGAGTGGTTGATGAGGTGATATGTGCATCTAGTCTAGGAAAAATGTTAAAGGACAAAACAAAATGATACATAGGAATGTAGGTTGATTGGGCCTATGAAATGATGACATGTGGCATTAATAATAGAGTGATGATAGATGGCTTGAATCAATGAGTGATAAATGGTGGTATAGTTGAATGACACATGGACTAGTGATTAAGTGACAAATGGCCTGTGACAATTGGTAGTTGAAGTGTAAGAAATATGGCTTGAATCTTAGCATGACAAGTGGCCACTCCTTCACCACATACTTACACCCATAGTTTCCACACATGAAAGACCATCTTTCTTTTGTTTTTGGTCACATGCGCTCTTCTTCTTCTTCTCACCATTGACAACCCTTCCAACCTTGAGATTTTGCTAAAATTCTGCACTTTGTCACTCCAAAATCTTGTTGTCTTCATCTTGTGATAGAAACCCTTTTCTATTCCATCTTGTTCTTGGAGTATACCTTATCCTTGCATATTTGGAGGGATAGTTAGCTTGAAGATTAAGGAGGTTTTGAGCTAAACAAGTAATATGTTGTTCTTTATGGTTTGCTTTAATAGTAAGATTTCGGTGATTGTTTAAGGATGGATTAGCTGTGATAATGGTGTTTAAAGTGTGTTGGAATATGTTAGATATAGTGCTTCCACTAAACAGGAATATGTATTTTAGCCATATTTTGATCTGTAGATATCTAAATTAAATTATTTTTAATTTAGATTAAACTAGAGACATATGACTATAATTTTCATGAAGGAATTGAATTTTAATTCTGTTTCTAAGAGTTTCGAAATTTGATTTGAAGTTAAGTACTGGGTGTTGTTGCGGTGTGAGAACAATCTGTAGTATTTTGGATATAACTCTCATAATACTGAACCAAACAGTATGAACTTGATTTCATTAGAAACTTAAACATATAGGAACATTTGTTTAGAATAATTTATTGCCTAAATACCTCATTTTCTATGTAAAAATGGCCGTGAAAAACTGACCAGAAAAATCTGTCTTGAGAAAAAACTGGAAAACAAAATTGAAGGAAGTGGATGGTGAACTTTCGATTCACTCATCCCACGATTTTGAGAAAGGACTTGAAGTGAAGAACATGTTGTTTTGTGTGATTATGGTATTAACTAAGGATAAGTTACATTTCTTCGGCGCATTAGGACTTGATTGAGGCATAAAATGAATTTAGTTTGATGTTAAATCAATTGGTTAAGTGTTTGACAAGTTTAGGTTAGTAATTGATGTTATAACTTAAGCAATGAATTGTTTGATATTAATGTATCTAAACTTTGGAATTTATGAGAGTTAAAGGAATAAAGGTGTTCTTAGGAATGCAATTGTGACCCAAAGGGTATGAGTGATGTATTAAGAATGAATGAATGGGAATTTGGAAAAATGTGTGAATGTATAATGCTAGAAAATGATTAGTGAATGTATGATTGATGAATCCTAATTGAAACCTAGTCATGTCCAAGCTATGGTGGATGAATGGTTAAGCTATGTGATTTAAGGATACATACTTAGGAAGGTCAATTGAGCATGCATTGAACATGACACATATATATTTGTGCATGATTAAATACTTATATGATTTATCAACTTAGTAATGTGTAATATATATGTGCATTGTATGATCAAAGAAGCATAAGTAGAACGTCAGCATCCACACATTGCTAGATCATCGAGGCAATCGCTAATCTGGAGCAAACTATGAGTAACCTAGATGTGTGATCTCAATTAGATATGTGCTTCTGTTTGAATTGTTTTTAGTTTAATCCTTATACCTATATATATTGAAATGATTTGGATATGATTGTGATATTGATGATTCCGGATAATTGATTGTCTGAGAAGGTTAATATTTGGGACTGTATTGGAAGTGTTTGTAAATTGAATATGAATATGGGAAATATGTGTATTCAACTAAATGTTGAATGCTAGACTTAGATCCGATGAATGTGATAAATGATTATGCACACAGAATGAAAGCTATTGATAGCATAATATATGATTTGATGCATTCCATTACATTATTATACATGATCAGATAAATGAGTTGTGGCCGGAGTGACCAAGTGAAAAAGAGTTTAAAGCTCAGAAATGTGTACAAAGAGCCACAGACTTAGTTATCAATGAGCCCGGTATCTATAATGGGTATGAGACAGTTTATGAAATGAGCCCAGTATCTGCAATAGATACGGGACAGTTAAATAGGCACTCGATCACAATAAAATAAAAATGAAAGTGGAGTCTCATGTATATTTGTATATATATAGTCATTCTTTGCAATATATATATATATATATATGTACCATGTGAATGATTGTAAAGAATGACTAAATTGAGTTGATATGATAATGTTCAATATGGTGTATATATTGATGAAATGAATGATTGGAATGTTTTGAAATGATTATATAAAATGTGTGTAGTTCATGATGAAGTTGTTGGAATAGGATGCGATATATGGGATTTGATTCTGAATGATGTGGTATACAAAATTGGATAATATGATATACTTGTTGAATTCAGTTATATACTTGTGAGGTTTATGTTCTGATTTGAATGAGCACATCAATGATGGTTCACTTACTGAGTTCGTAAACTCATTAAAATTGCAACATGGATTTTCAGGTACGAGAGAGGAGACCTAATTCCTAAGATACTCTAGAAGAATGTTTTGGATTAAAAAATGGCTCAAAGGCCTGTCAGCTGACATATGAGCAGTAGTGAAATGATTTTATGTAATTTTCATAAGTCTGTAGAACTTTTATAAAGGATTATAAACTTTCAAATATTTTGGTAATGTAAATATTTGTTTAAATGACTACAATGTAAATTATGTTAGTAAAGGAAATGGGGAGTTAAGTTTTTTTTAGTATTGTGTTATTCTGTATGATGCCATATAAGTGAATATAATTGCTCTAACATGCCATGGTCATAAGATATGTACTTAAATATCCTCTGGATGTTCGAGTATATACTCTATGGTAGTGGGATGTTACATTTGAACCTCTAGGTTGTGAATAAAAGATGCATGACCTTCCGTTACTTGCTCAAACTTCCCTACCAGTCTCTTCTAGACCTTTTCCATGTTCATGAGCTTGTCCAATTTAAAATCCCATAAACTAGACTCATTTTGTTATAATCCTTGCAAGACTTGAATTCTTATTTGAGTTCTTGCATTAGTGGTTCTGTAATCTCAAATTGTAAGTGCTCTAATAAGGATGATTACTTATCTAACCATATTGTGTCTCGTTGAAGTTCACAAGGGTCCTTTGCTCCCTATGATATATTTCCTCCATCATCGTTCTTATTATCTCTTCTTGATGTTTAAATTTTTGGATTCCTCATAGTTGCCTTGTGATATCCAAATTGATTTGTCTTCTATTTTGCACTCAAACTTCCTTCTCTTTCTTTTCTCTCTCTTTTTTACGTGTGATTGGGTACCACAATCACAAGAAAGGGTAATAATTCCTTAAAAATAAAGGAATTCAAAATTTCCAAACTAATTCCCTAGCAATGACGTCAAAAACTTGTTGAGCAAGTTTTAATATTATAAAACCCTAAATATTCTACAACTGCATGGGTAGTAGTGTAGTATATGAGGTGTTAATCTCATGAGGAATTAGTAAACTAATTGAATCCTAATTTTTTTAAGGCTTGAAAGTGTAATTAAAAGAAAGTAAAAACTAAATAGAAAAGTAAACAATCGAATATGGAGTGATTGAAATGAGAATTCTAAATTAATGCAAGAAATCAAATTTGAGCACACCCAATTGACAATTGAAATTCAAAAACAGAAGATTAACAAATTATGAGAAAGGAGATTTATCCCATCATCAATGCTAACTTAGTCACTTTTGTGTTAATGTAGTATTGGTCATAGACTTTCGAAGGGTTAATTAATCTCTCTTGAGTTGTAATCACTAAGCCCTAAATCATAAACCCTAATTAAGTTAAGTTATTGAACATATAATCTCTCGATTAACAAAATACCCACATCCTAATTAGTTCTTAAGCGATCCAATAAACAATTGGGCCATCACATGAGATCTCTCTCCTTATAATTACCGAAGTGATTATTTACGTGGCCCGTCAGAATGTTTAACTCTCATTAACCAACCTAATTATTTTACATTCGGTTCATTCTCTTGATTTATTACCGAAGCATGTAATTGCAACAAACAATCACAACATTAGCATCATTAATAACACAAGCAACTAGATTAACATTAAATCAAGTATAAATCCTAAATGAAGTTAGAACATCCTTAAACCAAAGTTTATGATCATCAATTCCATCTTATACATCAAATGAAAGAAATAAAAGGAAAGAAGAAAAGATAACTTGGGAGGACTGGAGGTTGAAGCAGCAGTAGAAGCTCCCCCTTCTCTCTCTCCTTATTCCTCTTACTTCTTCGTCTTCCTTAGCTTTTCCCCACAGTGGCAAATGTAGGCTCTTTCTTTAAGGTTTCTTTCCTTTTTTTTATAGTCTTTTCCTATTTAGGGTAAAAACTAAGTTTTACCCAGCCCAAATGTCTTAAATAACCCTTGAAAATTTGAGTTCAGAAGTAATCCCTATGTTTGTCACCATCGTGACCTATTATACCTGATTTAGTTGTGATTGTGGCCTTTTTTGCTTGGTTATATCATGATCGTATGATCGTGGCTTATATCATGATCGTATTCGTCTGAACTTTCTCCATATCTTCTTCGACCTTCTTTACCTGATCTTAAACACTAACAAACTCATCAAAACACCTCATACACACAAAACTAAAGCCCTATATCATGCTCCATATAACACTAAAAAAATAAACACATAATCACACTAACACAATTTTAAACCTAAACGTGCACAAATCATATAATTAACTACTAAAAGCATACCAAATTACCCATTAAAACATAATGCAACCTATAACTATCAGCAAACTATTTCCCATGTATCTTAATAAGGCAATCTTTATACACTCTATTCATATATAAATTATGGCCCAATGGACTAGTCATATGTATATCATAAGCTAGTCAATCTATTGATAAAATTCTTACGAACTCCCCCAGTGTAAATGTGTCAATGAGTGAAACTGAGATCTATCAATGCATGCATATCAAGATCAAAGAGAGAGAAAATACCAGCTATAATTTTTGGGACATCCTATTCCTTACGAGCCTTCATAGTATATGCCCGTGCTAGGTCGACTGGTGCCACTGGATGATCAATAGACTTAGATATTGTGCTCGAAGTGGTCCTAGGCTAGCATAGTCCAGCTCTACCTGCACATTATCCTTTAGATGCAATGGGTGCATTGGATGCCCCTCTACTCCCCTGAGGTGCTGTACTCTGTCCTAAGCCTTGTGGAAAATTAACCATCTAATGATCAGTAACCCCATATTTAAAACACGCCCTAGTCAACCATTTATATGTTCCCCAATGTCTCTTGGCACAGTATGGGCACTTTGATGGTCCATCTCCCTATCTAGCTGAAGAACCTATACCTGTCATAGATGTTGTGGACTGCTTCTGGTGTCTTCTTCTGGTAGCTGGACTATAAACTAACCCTATTGGGGACACACCTTGCGAGTCTCAGGGCCTCTTGCTCGAAGATAAGCCATCTATAGAAAAACTCCTCCTTTGTGTCCTTTCATTTTTGACTGTCTCTTACTTCTCTAATTTGGTAGTTGTAACAAACTAATAGTAGCTCACATGTTCTAAAGAAGTTACTGCTACTAAGTACTCTTTGATGGAATCATTTAATCCATCGTCAAATTGTCGTCATCGAAATGCCTCCATCAGAACAGGCTCTAAAGTATACCTGCTGAGCCGACTGAACTCCTTTTCATACTCAGCCACAAATAGGTTTATTTGTCTCAAATTTAGAAACTTCTTCCATTGAGCTGCTTTATAAGCTTCTCTGACATACTTCTTCTTGAATTCTTAAGTAAAGAACACCCAAATTAGAGAGTTAGGTATCTGAGGATGCAACAGGACTAATTTCCACCAATCATAGGCTACCCCTTGCAGGAGAGACAACACAGGTAACCATTTCCGCAGGAGGACACTTTTTCTCCTCTAGAACCCTCTGTTTCCACTCTAACTAGTATTATGCTTTATTGGATTCTTCTAAAGTCACGCCCACAAATTCTTTTTCCTATGCTTTCTTAAGGCTTTTAGGCGCAGTCATTCTATCCATCAATCTTATCATATTATGGGACAGTTGTAGAAACATCTCCCCAGGTATTGACAGTACTAGTGTTTTACCCCTTGGAGGCTTAGGAAGACCCAAAACTGATTGTTCTCTCCTCATTACACTATCAGCTGACTCCTCATTAGCTTTATGAGGTCTTTTCATCTTTATTATCTATAAGAAAATAGGGACATCTATATTAGGAGAACACAAATATCAAACCATATCACATATCACTAGAATTTTATTAGCCAGAACTGCCTAAGTCGTGGCTCTGATACCACAAAATGTAACATCCTTTATACAGAACTTACAACCACCCATATACATGGCAACCAAATTCTCGTACAAATAATCATGACATACATTTCTATTCATTTATAGAGATTGTCATCACACATTTGCCTGTTCAATGTTATGCATATTGAAAAATTTGATATCACTTTTATCATTTAAGGGTAGTATTTCATCTTTGTATTTACATGACAATCCAAAAGAAATATTGCATATAAGCTAAATTCTTAAACCTTGTAGATGATCCTTGTACCTCACTCCTATTGCTTGAACCCACGTGGATTAACACCTTGCTAATCTTGAAAGATTAGTGGGGAAACTCTTAATTTGGATGACCACTCACAATAGTCATCTGCTAAGTACACACATTCATAAATATCACAAAATGTATAGATGCTGATGGCATAAATAGTCAAGGTACATAATGTAAATATGCTTCGATATATTATTCATATATCAAAAATTCACATTTATAAGCCAAGTATTGATATTCAACACTTATTAATACAAATTATCAATACAACTGCTCATCATTATAAATCATCAATACAATTAGTACAAATGCTCATTAATTTTAATTATTCATGTTGTCATGCTATATTTCTTATTTATAACTGTTTAATTTACTTTATGTGTTAGGCCTGCACATTCCTGTAGGTGTGGATAATGGAAACTATAGATATGCAAAGATATCAAACTGTAAATATTCGAAAGTATCGAACTATAGATACCTAAAGGCATTAAACTGTAAAGACATTATAGTCTTGAAATGAAGACACCATTGGTGTCAAATAGTAGCAGTTGTAATGTAACCCTATAGGCATGCCTATCTATCCACCATTAAGACAATAAAGCAAGCATTGTAACATTTTCCTTTAACCATTTTCCAATTTCATAATTTGACAAATCATATGATATTCATCTGAAATCATAAAATTTATAATTAGGTTCATACATGCAAGTCATAACTTACCATCATTAGAAAGGTATCAAAATCACATTTGTATAATCATACTATACACATATAAGTAATAAATATGCATATAAATCATCTATATGCATGTAAATTTCCTTTAGCATACATTATGATCAATCTTAAATTTCAATGTTCAAGAACCCAATTCACATATGATGAGTCATATTTCAAGTATTTCTAAGTGTTTTCAAAGTTTCATAAACATCTGAAAAGGTTCAAATATGATTTAGTAAAAATTGAAAACGAAAACAAACTCAAAATAGTGCAATTTCCTTACCGTTGTGCCCCCTGCCCACAATTCATATCTCCATTTGTTCTGAAAATTTTCAGATACCAAACATTCAAATTAGGTTTTTAGTTCTTCTAAATTTACTTCCCTATGTCTTTCCATAGCATAAAAATCAGGCCATTTGGACTTCTAAATCATAATATATGTACCAAACATCACAAACTGCTCCAAAATAGGGGTAGCATTGGGTTATCATTTTCAATCTCAAATTCCAATGTCATTATGCCATAATTAGGTCAAGGTCTTTTCTATAGATTTTTATTTCCATCTCTGATTGAAACCACCCAATTTAGAGGTCTTTAGGCTGAGTTATGGTAAAAAAAAAGAGATTAGTTCAAAAGAACCTAAGATATAATTCCACTACACGTTACTTTCTTATCATATTTAACCAATTCCATGCAAGTAACACTAAGAAACCGTTCCATAAACCATTCCATGTCTAAATGAATCTTTGTATCCATTCAAACATACACAAATAGAAATTAAACTAAGTATAGTCCCAAACCTTGAAATCGGGCAACTAGGTCTTCTAGTACCTTTCCTTCTCTTCTCCTTTAGCTTTGCTTGATTCATCAACTAAAAGCACCACAAATACATATCTCAATCTCAATTCCATCCTTATAATTCCATATCTTCATGAGCAAAGAAAGAAAAGATAAAGATAAAGAGAAAATCCCTAACTTTTACCTTGATTTCCACCTAAGATTAGCTTGATTCCTTACATACAAAATAGTGTGATAAAGAAGATGAAATGGAGGAAATGAGAAGAGGAAAATTTGGCATTCAAAACCCTAAATGCATGTCCCTCTCTCTTTTCTTACATGCCTATTTCATGACATGCATGCTTCAATCCTATTGGACACACGTGCTTTAATCTTATTGGTCATATATGTTTTAATCCTATTAGTCAACACATGGACCCATGTTTTAGTCCAATTGGTCCATGTGTTGACTTTAGGAAAATTACACATTTAATCCTTCTTCTTCCTTTAATTCTCACATTAGCATATAATCTCATTAATTAATTTCATTCTCATCCGTAGTTCATGTCTAAGTATTTATGTCTATGCCGAAATGAACAAATTACCAATTTACCCATGTCTTTTACATTAAGTACCATTATGTCCCTTACTATTCTTAGATACACTTAATTTTTTATATTCACTTCTTAATGCACCTAGACATGCTATAATACTACTAAAGTATATGTTGGGGCCTTATACTAGGTGTTAGACCCTTAAGTCTAAATTACTGAATCATGAGAGCATTAGCAAGCATTGGACAATATTTGATACTCGGGATGATAGAACAAGGCAAACACTTGCAAGTAGGGAAGGAAAATGGGAATTATCGATGAGTTGATGTGCATTAGTACACATTGGCAAAAATCTTCGTCGAGATGCAAAATTAGGATGTGAGATCAGAAGATAGCTTGAGATGGATCCTAGGTTAAAGGTCACCTGAATCACATACATGGAGGGAGACAAATGAGAGCTTTAAGGACTTTATGTGTGCTCAAATAGGCAGATTGTGACTAATGGACTTGATATAGGTAAGCATTGGACCAAACCAATATGCTATGAAAAGCTTTGGGGATGGATGACTCATTATCAATGGATAAAAATCAAAGGGAGATCTTGGATAATATGGCGGTTAGGATCATAGTAAATGTACATCAGCTCTAAAAGATAAAAACCATATGGGAGGATCATCTTAAGATAGTAGAGTTCTTTATGGATATAGTTGTATCATTCCTAGTTAAATGTAATCTCTAATCTTGTTAGTTATGATATAGCTAATGAGGGTGCCATCTAATTATTTAGTGTGATGTAATCTGATAAGAATATGAGGTGATCTAGTTAGTTTAGTTCAATTAGGATTCTAAATTATAACGGTGCCTATAAATAACTTATTTGATTCTTGTTATAGAGAAGAGAAATAGAGGGAAAGGGAACACGTTGAGAGAGATCATTCCTTTGTATACTATTTGAAAGTAATAAAGGTTGGTTTTTACCATAGCCCTTGTGTTTTTATTGTTGCCTTTGATTATCCATTGTTTACCTAATATTCTTGCAAGATTGTGAGACTTAAACACTACGAGGGTCGTGAGGCAATAGAAAATAAGTTAGTTGATTGATGATTAAGTGGGAAGGTTGAGTTTAGCTTGAACGAACCTATGTGAGATTGTCGTGCAAAGGAGTAGGTGTGACTTCTATACAAGTTTGGTGACTAAAAAAGGCTTTTATAATAACTGGAGCCACATTTTGATATGGTGGGATGCAGTAATTTGACAAAGCGTGTCAATGGAGTGGAGGCACCAAATTTTCATTGGAAGAAAATGTCACTTCCTACTCGTCTTGGTTCGAGATTTTGGAGGTATAAATCTAACATTTGCAACATCAAATAGTGGACCTTATGAAGGCATAAGAGGATTCTAGATTAGAGATCACGATCTTAAGGTGTGTCGTTGCAATGTAAGATGTTGGACGTGTTGAAAGCATTTTGGTGAGCCCTAAGTTTTTCGATGGCAAATGGAGTTCATAGGAGCTCGAAATTTTCTTGTGGGGTATAGAGCAATATTTTGTAGTGGAAAAGGTGCCCGATTCGGAGAAGGTTTCAATCACGGCTATATAGATGGTAGAGGATGCAAAGCTGTGGTAAAGAATGAGAACCTCTAACGACATTAGTACAGAAAGACCTCCCATTGACACTTGGAAGAAAATGAAGAAGGAGCTAATGGACTAGTTACAGCACTTCATGGCTTGCAAGAGAAGCATTAAAACATTTAAAACAAGATGACTCAGTACGATATTATGTGAGGAAATTTATATTTTGATGTTGGAAGTGCAAAACATGTCTGAGAAAGACAAGTTGTTCATTTTCATAAACGACATGCAAGGTTAGGTATAAATACAGCTTTGGAGGTAGAACGTGAAAGGCCTCCCAAGTGCAATAGTGGTTGTAGATGCCTTAGTGGATCTCTAAATACCACTATCAATTTGAACTAACAATGAGGTTAAGAAGAATGGTGTCCAAAACGACGTTGTTTTGAAATTTTTTCCTTTAAAAAATAAACCGGCTCGGCCCGGCCTGCCACCTTGCGAGCCATATCCCTGGCCATAGGCCGGCCCATCTCGACTTGTCGGGCCACAAGCCATCGTGGCCCAAGCCATTGACATGCCTAACTGAATGGCTCAAAGAAAGGTAAGGAGAAGGTATGTGAATTTTTTCAATATAAGTCCAAGAAATAAACAAAATGGGTCATTGCTTGTCTCATTTATGAATAGCCACACTTTGCTCGTTAATTCCCAAAATGAAAGTGGGTAAGGAGCAAATGAATTCTATGGTCACAAAGGATTAAAGAGAAGGAAATGATGACTCAATGGAAGAAATTTATCTCGATAATTATGCTTTGTTGGGAGCAATGATCCTTGGGCAGGAGCATTCGAACAAAATCAAGGATAAACTTGATAGAGAAGGAATATGCTATGTTAGAGATGTGCCAATGACTAAGGAATCTTTAAGGGAGCCATATTCAAAGAAGTGCCCACATATTATTTCAAGGGCATTGAGTTTTTCTGGTTGGGGTGGTTTGTTAGACCCTTAAGTCTAAATTACAAAATTGTTGTGAGTGTTGGCGAGCCTTGGTTGATATTTGGTACTCAGGATGACGTAACAATGCAAACACTTACAAGCAAGCAAGGAAAGTGGGCATTCTTGATGAGTTGGCTTGTATTAGTTTATATTGGTATAAATCTTCAACGAGATGTAAGATTCAAATGTGAGACTAAAAAATAGCTTAAGATGGACCTTGGGTTTAAGATTAGCTGAATCACATACATAAGGGAGACATATGAGAGCTATAAGTGTAACCCCCCATTACCCTAGGATACGTACCGGAACGCCCGTAGGTCATTCCGACACATAACCTAAGATAACGGAGC
>JANZXP010021264.1:0-13365 GCA_027576715.1 Erythroxylum flavicans
CTTATTAGACTCCAAAAATTCCTAATTCATAAATTCTAATTTATTTTCATGCTAGATAATTTAATAGAATAAAGAAAATAAAATAAAATAAAATAAAATAAAAATATAAAATCCTAAAAAAATACGGGATCTAACAGGCAGTGCCACGATTGTGACTTGCATTGGGCAGACAAGAAAGCAAGTGAGCGTCAAGTTTTAAGAAACTTTTTGAACTGTTGCATCCTCGAACGAACCCTAAGGATGCCAAGGTATTTAAGGAACATAAAAGACAATAAGAGGGAGCTTTTTGCATTAGCCAAATTCTGAAACCCTAGAGAGCTTATCGAGAGATTTGAGGAAGGAGACAAAGGAAGAGAGACACGAAGAAGAAGCTTGACGAGAGGTACTTCCCGAAACATGGAATTTCCTACCATTGCTGCATCCATCATCATCCATTCCGAACTATCTCTGGTTTATTTCATTCTTACAATTGTATAGAATTTGAGATAGCCATAGATGATAGATTGTTTAACGTTGAGGATATTGTCTAAACTCACCTTTGGTATTTCTCTTTGATATTAATGAAATTTGATTTATTGCGATTTTATTAAGTTATTTGTGATTCAATTTATGTTTTTAATAATTCAGTGACAAATTTAGAGGGTGAACTGAATGAATATCATCAAATTGGGCTAATGAGGGGTTAGGTAGTTTGATAGATAAAGAATTGAGTCAAACCTTTAAATTTGTGTAGCAAGAGATCGTGCATAGGTTTCAGTAGGTTATTAGACAATTTCATAACTAAATTAGGTTTTTGGGTAAATTGTGAATTGAGAGATTGCAATTCCATAATCTAATTAGGGGTTATTAATTAGGTTTAAAGATTATAACTCGAGAGAGAGTAATCCACCCTAGGACTGTCTAAACTCGATACTTCGATAATTTCATAATCAATTAGATTCGGATTAAAACTCCCTTTCTCTCAATTGGTAGTTCCTATGTTGATTCTTGATTGGTTTGTGCAAATTGATATCTTGTTTAGTATTCTCAACAAATATGTAAAATGCCAGATTTAGGTCCGATGAAAAAGTGAAAGTGAATATGTATACTAAATGAAAGTGATTGACTGCATATAATGTGAATTGATGGATCCCATTACATTGAAATGCATGATCAGATAAAGGAAGTTGTGACTGGAGTGGCTACTGAGAAAAGCTTAAAGCTCAGAAAACATGTAGAAAGAACCACAGGCTCAGTATTAAAATGAGCCCAGTATCTACAATGGATACGAGATAGTTATCAATGAGTCTGGTATTCTCAACAGATACGGGACAGTTAAAAAAGTGCTCGGTGACATAAAGTAATAATTGAAAGTGAGTCACATGTGCATTGCATATATAGATCAATATGCATTAAATGAATGATTGAATTGAGTTGTTTGAACTGTACTAAAACTGAAATGTGATATGATATGCAATGTTTGATTATATGATCTGTCTATGAATTGAGATGTGAATTGTCTGTGTGTTTTGATATGGGTAAGTGCATCGATGATGGTTTACTAACTGAGTTCTCAAAACTCATCAAAATTTGATTTTCAGGTATAAGTGACTTAGCTTCTAAGACAAATTAGAAAACCTAGTACTACATTGGGGCTCAAGAAATGGCTCAAAGATCGATCAGTTGAGACTGAGGAGTTAGATAGAATGTTTTATAGAGTTTCTCATTCCCTATAGATTATAGTGTAAAGTGTAGTAAACACTCAAATGTTTTGGATACTATATATATATAGATTATGTGGTGTAATGCTACAATGTACTTTATGTTTTTATAAATGGAACGAGGATTTGAGTTTTTGGATATTGTGTATGTATGATTCCTTAGAAGTGAATGTGACTGGTTTAACATGCCACTTTCATAGGGTATGTTCCCAAATGTCTACAGGATGTTCGGTTATATGCCCCGTAGAGTGGTGTGTTACATAATTAACGAGTGTATGTTAATTAAACATGAATTAAGGGAAAACCAGGATTAATAGAGCTTGTTGTTAATCTACAACCAATAGTTTCTCAGAGAGGTTTGAGAGTAATAAATTAATGAAGTATATTCAACTGGATGTAGGTTGAGATTAAACTAAAGAACCAGACTCCTAACAAATTCAACACTTTCATCATTTTCAATTGTTTTCTTTAATTTATTTTTGTTAGTTTAATTTCATTTTATTTTCTTATTTCAAAACCAAACCAACTCCCCTAAACCTAAATACCGATTATTTTTGTAACAAAAGCTAACTGAACACTCTCTGTAGGATCAACTTAGACTCATCATTGCTACGGTTGTAGGTTTAGCAATCATAAAACCCCTCCTTGTTTTATGATTGCTAGATCTTGGATCCATCCATTCCTCATTTCGGATCTTTGCCTTATGATTAATTTTAACTTTTCTAACAACTATCATCTTCTCTTTTGGCTTCTTATTGCTATTTTTTAATGAGATAGGAATTACCTCATTCCATAGATGTTCCTTAACTTAAGTAGGAATATTTTTAGGCTCACTGATCTAAATATCTTTATTGGGAGACAGGTTATTCTTTATTGTTATTAGCTTAGTGTTTCTTGTTTGGTAGTTGTGGTTTCATTGTTTGGTTCGTAATTTTCCACCCCTTTTGTATTTGGATTTTTTGTTTAATTTCTCTTGGGAATTCACATGTTGATTATTTGTTTCAATTAAGGTCTCCATAGATATGACAGCCTTACTATATCCTTTACTGGCTCTCTATTGCCATTAAGCTTCATAATTGGTATGTCTTCAGGTAGTTCCTTTTTACTTTCAACTTTTCTATAGGCCCTTTCATATCCTTCCCTCTTAATGTTGACTATGTTGCCATCCAAGACTAGAGGAGTACTTAGGAAGCTAGCAATGTAAATTAAGCCCTTTGAGGACCAATATTCTAGGAGAATGTGATGGAAATTAACCCAAATAGATACAGATTTCATTTATTATCTATCTAATCTAAAATATTTTTCCTATTTCTGTAACAATATAGGTTTACCATAGATTTGCCAAGTACCTAAATCCATAATATTTTACTCCATTTCTTTAGAGGAGAACTAAAATATAGGGAGTCATTTTCAGTGATCATGGTATTTTCTAGTCCCTATATCTTCCAATTAAGGTTTGCCTAGTGTTGGATGCTTGGAAAACCTATTCTCTTATCTAGGCAGTAACCAACTAGAGTAGCCTTCCACTTTATTGGTCCCTTTAGCAAAACATCAAGTGGATGAGAAACAGGTCCCTCCTTTTTTGTGAAATGATATACAACTTACCAACACTTTTTGGATCTCCTACCACTCTTCTCTAAGATGGTTTCTCTAGTTCCTACGTTAGGGCCAAATTTTCAAGTATAGTTAGCTCAGAGGGAAGAGCAGGGAAGTCTTCATACAACTGGTGTGGCTCAGGAACTACTTTAAATGAAGGGAGGACAATCAAGGCTCCAACAGAAATTTTTTCCTATAACAATAAATTGTCAAAATCTGGAGCAGGCAAGAAGTTTAAAAGAGGGACTGGTTGCTTTAAGAGGAAAGAACTTAGTTCAGACTAGAAGTGAACCAGGCAATTATAGGTTAGAGTTAAGGATGGGAGTGAAGTAGGGAAGGGAAGGATAGTGCGAAGATATAAAAAGGAGACAGAGATAATCAAGGGGAAATGCTTGCAAAACTATAGGAGATTCGGTGTAAAGAGAAGGGGCAGAAAACATTGTGCTCAATTTTCATCAATTCTCTCTTTTTATTGCTTTTAAGATTAGTTATAATTAGATCATTGAATTAATCAGAGAAATTTATGGAAACTTAGCCATGTATTTTAATTTTTATGGTTGGTCAATGTATGTCTCCTTTAGAAAAGTAGTGACTAGTAGGTAAACATAAGCTATCTATTGAGATTTTGAGCCTTTTAGACAGACACATCCATATCGCACTCATTGTCTTTCTTTCATGTATGACCTTCACGACATATACCTCCCAATTTTACCTTGATTTTCTATTCGATACCACACTTATATCACATGCAATAATAAGAAAATGATATGGAATTCTTTGTTTGTAAGCTATATTAGCCAAATAGCCTACCTAATGACATATTTTTTCCTATTGCTAAGCCTCTTTGACCTTTATCGGCATTTTATTTCTATGTTAACCATATTCTGGTAATATACTTAAGCTTTATTGCTAGTGGAGCATTTTTAATTTTTGATGTTTATGGATACATAAGAGAATAAATGTGGGGGTATTCATATAAAGGTTAGTTAGAGCTTATAGAGCATGATGCTTGTTTCCTATCAATGAGTTCCATTACTGATGTAGTTTCTTTATATTTTTTTGTATTTATTTTTGTTAAAAAAGAAAAAAGAGGAAAATTTTATTAGGGAGAAAAACTATTTGTTTTACAAGTAGTTTATGTTAATCTTCCCTCCCAAAGTTACAGAGTCTGTATTATAATAAAAATAATGGACAAGTTGTGTGAATGTTTAGTCCTTATATTTATAATGGACTATCCATCAATATTCTTTTGGGAGATTTCTTCTATGTCCTTGTCCTTTATATGGTTTGTGGTTTGAAGGCCTAAACATAATCTATAGAGCAGAGTTTTTACATTCATCATAGGTGATGAAACATGGATTTGATTGGATGTTAATTTTTGCACTCGGTGATCTATTTAATGTTCTTTTTGCTTCACTAGTTTCAATGACTTTTGAACTATATGACCTAAATGTTTCTCATCTTAACCCTTAGCCCCATTACAACCTTAAAAAATCCTTTGACTCGTGTTATACATATGAATATTTAGTTTTAGAGAATTGAAAAGATATGTAAAGTTATGGACTATATTAATCATAGAAGGTGTTTAAATGTACTTATAGATTGTCTTCTTTTTTAAAACACAGCTTGTGAAAGTTTACCCTCGATTACTCAAATTTTAAAGGGAATAGTTGTTGACTAGTCATGAGTAAAAACATTTACTGTTCAATTCTTACTATGAGTTTTGAAAGCTATTTGCTCTTTCTTATGACTTACATTCTTAGGAAATATGGTTAAAGAAGAAATGTTTTGATTTTGATCTTTAATTTTTCCCTAGGAAGGTCAAAGCCTAAGTGATAGGGAATTTTATAAGTGCTTAAGTGATTATTTATTTATTCCCTGATACTTAGTGATTAATGTTTATTTTGGGCCTAAGATACTTATTTTGGTTCAGACTTTGACTTAAATATAAGTTGGAAGAAAAAGAACCAAAGCTTTGGAGCAATTTTAATGATGATGGATCTAATTTTTTTTATATAAAAAAGATGAGTTAGGGTGAAATCAAGATAGATCTTTTATTTCTAGTTTCTATTGTTTTTAATTGCCTTCATATACTGATTTTGGTTACAAATCCTTTTTTTTTATCCAAATGTGAGATAAATTGTGTGGAAATGGTGTGGATGTTGCATGAATCTTAATCGGTTTAATTTATGAATGTGGTACGAACTAAAATAAGAAGAATTATGCATGCAAGTCACACTTACAAGCACAGTTTTGCAAGTCGTATCCGTGACTTACATGTATCTCTATAAGTCACAGATGTGACTTACATGCATGACTGTGCACGGACATGACTTACACATTGATCCCCTTCATTTTCCTATAATTGTTTTAATTATTATGTGGCAGTTGGAGAGGTTGAGGGCACAAAACCCTATCTAGGAGCATGCTACAAATGGAAGGAGAGGGTGGCGGCAAAAGAGGATACTCATTCTTCATTCTTCACTGAACACATACCGGAGGCTGATAGGTGTGATTTGCATCATATTGTAAGGTTTAATTTGTTATGTATTAAGTGTTAATTTGAGTGTTTAGTATGTGTTTAGGTTAGAATTATGATAGTTTACGTGTTTAAGTGTTTTTTATGAGTTGGTATAGGTCTTTGAGCTTAAATGTTATGTTTTTAAGGTACCTTAATGTGTTTGTTAGTGTTTCAGGGCCAATAACAAAGAACGGAGGAGTTTTAGAGACTTTCAGGCCTAAACCATGACCCACGGCCATGATTGTGATAGAGACATATGAGCCACTATGCCTCAGTGCCACGATCGTGATAGAGAGGTCTAATCCTGGCCACGATCGTGGCACTTGGGCTATGCTTGTGACAACCTACCATAATTGTGGCCAATGTCAAGTAGATGCGAAAACAGGTGAAAACGTCAAGTTCCAAAGAGCGTTTCTGACCATTTCGAGCTTAGAAAAACCCTAGGGTTGCCAAGATATTTAAAGAACATGATGAATACAGAGAGGGTAGCTTTTGCATCAACCAAATTTTGAAAACCCTAAAGAGCTTTATCGAGAGATTGAGGAAGGAATTGAAGGAAGAAAGATACAGAGAAGAAGCCTACGTGAAGTACTTCCCGAAACATGAGGTTTCTCACTGTTGCTGCATCCATCAATCTGTTCCACTTGTATTTTTTATTTTATTTCAATTTTATTGATGTATAGAATTGGGATAGTTGTTGAGAATAGGTTTTGTTGAATGTTGATATTTATCTAAACTCACCTTTGGGATTTTGTCTTTGATATTAATGAAAGTTGATTGATTGCATTTTTATTGAGTTATTTATGATTCAATTTCTGTTTTTAATAATTCGGTAACAAACTGAGAGGGTGAACTGAGTGAATATCATTAAATTGCACTAATGATAGTTAGGTAGGTTAATAGATTAAGAATTTAATCAAACTAGTAAAATTGTATAATGAGAGATCGTTCATAGGTTTTTGGTGGGTTATTGGATAATTTCAGATCTAATTTAGGTTTTGAGTAAATTGGGAATCGCGAGGTTGCAATTCTATAATCTAAATTAGGGATTATAATTTAGGTTAAATATTATAAGTCGAGAGAGACTAATCCACGCTAGGACCGTCTAGACCCGGTAATTCCATAATTTCATAATCAATTAGGTTTTTATTAAGGTCAGATTAAAACCCCCTTTCTCTCAATTGGTAGTTCCTAGGTTGATCCATAAGTTAGTTGTACAACTACTATCTTGTTTATAGTTCTGAATTTAATTCTTGAGATTGATTGCTTAATTAAATAATTTTCTGTTTTAGTTTGTTATTTTAAATTATTGCGAAATTGAGTTGAGCCTTAGATTTTTGGATTAAATTACTCCTCCTCGTAGGATCGACACTTTAGGTACTATACAAAGGACCCATGTGCTTGTGGTATTATCGAGGTTTAAATCAAGTTTTTGGCGCCGTTGTTGGGAAAACGATAGTTTAGTTCTATAATTTAAGGTGTAGATTAGTTTTTAATTTTTATTTTCATTTCTTTCGTGTTTATTATAGAATTCGTGCTCCTGTATGAACACAAGAGTCATGAGAGGTTCTAGTCGTGTAGCTTAAAAGTTAGATTTGGATATCAATCGACTAGAACAAAACCTTAGGAAAGCTCAGTGAGAAGAAGAAGAAGAGATCGAAAAATCAACAATAACTGAGGAGTTTCAACAAAACATAGACCACGGAGCAAACTAAGGATGACAACAAAGTACCCTGATGGACTTTATGAGGTCATGGTTTAAGCAGCCTCATTCGAGATTAAACCAACACTTCTCAATATGCTTCAGCAGAATGTGTAATTTTATAGATTGGCAAACAAGGACCCAAATGCACACATCGTGAACTTCCTCGAAATCTGTGATACTTTCTGGTACCATCAGATGTCGGAAGATGCGATCCAAATTATACTGTTTCCCTTGACCCTTAGAGATAGAGCGAAGGCTTGGTACCATTCACTTAGCCCGGCTAACATTACGATATGGGACTAACTGGTTCATGCCTTTTTGGATAAGTATTTCCTGTTGACTAAGACCACGAAGATTATTAAGGAAATCACCAATTTCCAGCAAGGTGACAAAGAATCAATCTACGAAGTGTGGGAGAGATATGAGGACTTGTAATGGAAGTGCCCACACCATAACCTACCCAAGATTTCTTGTTGAAAACTTTCTACATTGGAGTGAGCCCATCGACAAGAGGCACAATCGATGTAGCTTCAAGAGGATCCTTGATAAGGAAGACGGTTGATGAAGTAGAGGAGTTGATTGAGGAGATGGCTAGCAATAGCTGTTTGTAGACAAACGAGTAGGGTAGGTAACTTTCTATCTTTACAAAGCAAAACGGAATCATCACGGTCGATCAGATGATGAAGATGCAAGCGAAAGTCGACAACCTGACACAACAGCTCACAGCATGAAGGCGTCATCTTCAGCCAAAGTGAAGGCCGTACAATTGAGGTGTGAGCTCTGTGGATAAGTAGACCATGATATCGTGGATTGTTACTTGATGAAAGAAGACAATCAGGAGCAGGTAAACTATATGAGGGCGCAATATGGACAAGGATGGGGAACAATCCCTACTCTAACACCTATAACCCTGGGTGGAAGAATCACCCTAACTTCTCTTGGACGAACAACACTGGAGGACAGTTCAGGCCTTAAGGACAGTCAGGCTTCCAACAAGATAAAGTAAGCTCGATGGAATCGAAGTTGGACAAGATTTTAGATAAGCTTGGAACTCTAGACAATGAACAAAAGAAGTTGGAAGATAAATTTGAGCTAGTTACTAAGAACTATGCTTCCTCAATCCATAATCTAAAAGCCCAAGTGAGCCAATTGTCAAATGTTTTTTCTATGGGAAATTTGGGAAATATTCTTAACACTTTAGGAATAAAACCAAGGGAGCAATTAAAGGCTATTACACTTCGAAGCGGGAAGAAACTTGAACCACCCGCAAGGACAATAGAGGAGCCCGTCCAGCCAGTTGAGAAAAATCAAGAAAAAGAGAAAGAAGTGGACATGAGTGAATATCCTCCTTATGTCGCTCCTTCACCGTATCAACTCAAAATCCCTTTTCATCAATGACTACAAAAGAAGAAGTTAGATGCACAACTTGCAAAGTTTATTGAGAAATTAAGGACATTACAAAGCAATTTCTTTTTTGTTAAGGCGTTGGAACACATGCCTAAATATGTAAAATTTTTAAAGGACAAATTATCAAAAAAGCGTACTTGGGAAGATAATCAAACGATAGCTCTAATTGGCACTTACAACTCAATAGTTACTAGTCAAGTACCTTCTAAATTGAAAGATCTAGGAAGTTTCACAATACCTTGTGTGGTTGGTGAACTTGAATTTACGAAGTGTTTATATGGTTTGGGAGCTAGCATTAATTTTATGCCTTTATTGATATTCAAGAAGTTGGGACTGGGAGAGGTTAAACTAACATCAATGTTAATTCAGTTGGTTGATCAATCAGTTAAAACGCCATTTAGAATAGTGGAAGATGTTATGATGCAAATGGATAAGTTCATTATCCCTGTAGACCTTGTGGTTCAAGATTTTGAAGAAAATAAGAATTGCCTACTGATCTTAGATCGACCATTTATGAATATAGGGAAAGCCATAATTGACTTTCATAAAAGGAAATTAACACTTTGAATAGGCAAAGATCATATCAAATTAAATATGAATAAGGCCTTAAAGAATCTAATAACGAGTAGTGCATGCATGAAAGTTGAAATTATGGATAAAAATTTATAAGAACAAGTTGAGAGTTGCATAGTCAAAGTGTAGTCAAATGAAGTAGAGGTAGACAATGAATATCAGAACCCTGAATCTAAAGGATATGATGAGATGTAGGAGGCAGATGTTCAAGTGCATCAAGATAAATTGGTTCAAACTGAAAAACCCATACCACCATCTTTAGAAAAACCATCGACATTAGAGCTTAAACCTTTACCTGCACACCTCATATATACCTTTCTTGGTGAAGGTCAAACGTTACCAATTATAATTTCCATCCAATTGAATGAGAAATAAGAGAGCAAGGTGGTAGAAGTCGTTAGGAAGCGAATGAAAGCCATATTGGGGTTACTTAAATATAGTGCCCTAGAAAGCAAGTGTATTTACATGTAACTTAATTTTCTTCTAGTTACAATATTGTAATGAAAATATTTATTATTAATAAAAACAAAAAAGTTTGGTTTTATTTGTATGAGCATAATATAACTACTCATAAGGTACCAAGGTTCTTTTGTAAGTAATATATATATAGATAGAGATGTATAGAAAACATGTATATCATTAGAATCTAAATTAATTAATTCACAGTCAACTAATCAAGTTGGTTGCCTGATTATAGTTTAGACTGTAATGTTGCGATTTACCTCCATGTAAGTAAAGGAGTTTACTTTAAGGGAATGATGAGTTTTAAATTATGATGGTAGTTGACTATCGGTAATGGCACTATTAAATGAATCTGGAATCACGTATATTTTTAAAGAATAAAGTAGGCTGTTACTTTAATCTTAAAACATACATCTTAGCATTCGTTTATTACGAACCACAATCTTGATGAGTGCTGAACTCATGTGTGTTTCATTATAATTCTTGATATGATCGGAATGAATTTTTATAGGGTATCAATCTAATGTCAACATGTTGGATTAATTGAAATATGCATCAGGGAACATTCACTCAAATAAATTGTTTATAGTGATATCATCACTTGTAGATGTATTACGAAGATTAGTGATTAAACTAACGCCAGTAGTTTGATGGACTAGCTACACATAAAGTCTTAACACCAAGATTAGATCTTATGTGTCAATCACCATGTAGAGTGAAACGAGAGATTTAAAAGAAAAAACCAACATAAGGGCAAAATGGTAAATTTACCCTTTATTGTGTGGATGGCTATAATATGGTTCACAATAGAGTTTACGATTGGACATTGAATTAATAAATTTAAAACACATTTTCTCATAATTTTAAGTAATTCAAAAGGTCAACCAATTGCCTTTAGTGGAATGACATTTGATTATAGAGCCAAAAAAACAGTAGCTCGGATATTTGAGAGTGGATTTTATTGGCCACAGTTGTTTAAGGATGCTCAAACCTACATGGCACAATGTGATCGATGCCAAAGAATAGGTAACATCTCCAAGAGGGATAAAATTCGTTATAAAGGGCATCGATTTTATGGGTACATTCCCATCTTCAATGGGAAACATGTATATTCTAATGGGAGTTGATTACATTTCACGTTGGGCCAAATCGGTAACATCTCTAACCAATGATGAGAAGGTACTGCAGAAGTTCATTAAACGACTATTTAATCAGTTTGGTGTCCCACGTACGATAATAAATGATGGAGACACACATTTTTTCAAAAAATCTTTTGATGTCCTCTTAAAAAGATAAGGAGTGAACCACCAAGTTGCCACACCTTACCATCCGTAGACTAGTGGCTAAGTGGAAGTTATTAACCGAGAGCTGAAATGATTTTTGGAAAAGACAATGAACAACTTCAGAAAGGATTGGGCAACAAAAGCTAGATGATACTTTATGGGCCTATAGGATAACTTTTAAAACACCCACCAGAATAGCTCTTTATAGGCTCATATATAAGAAAGCATTTCATTTGTCGGTCAAATTAAAATATTAAGCATACTTGGCAATTAAAGCATTAAATTTTGATTAGAAACAAGCTGATGAAAAGAGACTTATACAACTGGATGAACTTGAAGAGTTTCGTTTTAATGATTACGAAAACACCAAACTCTATAATGAAAAGGTTAAGAAATGGCCTGATGCTCATCTCAAGCAAAAGGAATTCAAACCAGGAGACATTGTTCTGCTATATAATTCACGGTTGAAGCTATTTCTAGGGAAGTTGAAGTCAAGATAGAGTGGATCATTTACGGTCATTTAAGTTTTTGATCATAGAGCCCTCAAACTGGAAAATGCTAACAAGAAGACTTTTAAGGTCAACGGGCATCATTGCAAGCTTTATTTTGGAGGAGCAATTCCCAAATATAAGGAAGTGATTTCCTTGTCTCTGAATAAGTAAGATGCTTTCATAGACGCAAGGTCAAGCTAAGGACCATAAACTAGCATGTTTAAAAGTTTGTTTGAAAATGTTAGGTATAGTTAGATTTGTTTTCAATAAAATGTTAGTAATTCATGTTGACTCGCAGGGCATGAATCTCTGCCTCCATCTCCATGAGATTTGTGTCTAACCCATTTTTTTTTCTTTTTCAAATTAACCTTCAATTTTATTTTCTATTTTTTTATTTTTATTTAGTTTCTGTTTACCTTAATTTTATATCTCTTCTTGTCTTTTATGTGCTTATTTGTCCCCTTCTCACATTGGGGACAATGTGTTGTTCAAATGTAGGGAGGGTTATGTGTTTTATTTTTTATGTGATTTTTGCATATTGTATGATAGTTATTAGGTTGCATTTTGCGAATTATTTGAATGTGTCAGTGGCTTAGATGGATTAAATTTTATTTAATTTTGAACATAGTCTATTAGGTTATAAATAATCGTTAGCTCGCAAAATTAGTGAATTAGGGGTCTTTGAATAAATATACAGCTTAATTAGGATTTACTATAAGTTTAGCACCCTCTAGATTGTCACATTCATTCATAATTTGAGGCCTTTCAACTTAAGTAGCTTTACTTTCATTTTTCATGAAAACGAGTAGCTAAAACAACATGGTAGGCAATAAAAAAATTTTTGTTAAATAAATAACTATTCTCCTAACCTTCGGGTTATGAGTAGAGCTAGTAGCCAATTGAAAATGCAATATAGCTGAGTAACTAGATCGACACACATCACAAATGTGTGCCGTCAAAAAGCTATAATGACATTTCAACCAAGCTGCTTAATAAAAATGACTTAGTCAAGTAACTAGATCAACATTCATCACCAATGTTTTCCTTTGAGTAAAAGACTAAGTACTTGTTTAAATAAATAAAAAAGGTATGTTCTTAATAAAAACCTACCGGACTTATAATAAGCTTGACTTTTCATGAAATTATACTTAGAAACAGTTACAGAGTCTGAAGGACCAAACGATTATTAATATGTGTGTGCAATTGAAAAGAGTAAATAAGTTAACATTTGGATCTCGATGAATTTGTATATTTAGTTCAAAACTCCCAGATATAGATTTTGCATGTTAATGATTTTATATAACTTGCATGATTGTGTTTAAGATTAAATCTATTTCATGAAGTTGAAGCCATTTCCCCATTTTTTCATTATGTGTTATATGTTGTTATATGTTTGTTATTTTGTTTGCTTGAGGACAAGCAAATGTTTAAGTGTGGGGACATTGATAGGTGTGATTTACATCAAATTTTAGGCTTTCATTTTATATGTATTAAGTGTTAATTTGAGTGTTTTGTTGGCCCCGGGTCCCTATACGAATTTTTATAGTGATTACATGTCACCATTGGGAATTTATTTGAATTAATTATAAATAAATAAATTATAACATTTAAATTTAATTAAAGACTA
>JANZXP010021353.1:0-13360 GCA_027576715.1 Erythroxylum flavicans
GAAATCCACAGCTCCTTGCTTTCGCAGCCTATCATACCTCATCTCCCTTCTCTTGGGAACTCTAGGAGGCATTACCTCCGGTTGACGTATAGAGGACTCTCTACTGGCTTCTACCTATCCTTGGTAAGCTGGTTGATCAATTTGATCACCTAAAGCGGATGACCTATAACAAACAATGATTTCAATCATTTTCTGCACTTCTCACGATATTTCATGCTTAACATTTCTATATGTCCCAAGAGATGCCAACCATGCTCTGATACCACCTAAATATAGTGCCCCCTTATCGTAGGGTACACACCGAGATGCCCAGAGGTCATTCCGGTACATATCCTACGATAAGGGCGGGCTACCATAGATCGTTATATTCACTTCACATGGCCTTATATCATTATTCATTTATAAAGCATCATAAGAAAATCATAATATTTTAAAATCCAACTTTTTTTTAATTTCATTTCACAAAACCGCAAGTCTACATTGTGTCCTTCAACCTTTACTACATGTACATTATCAACCTAGTACAAAAGTATTACATGAAAGAGTATACAATCTAGCTAAGCCGTCCAAAAATCCCAGCTGACCGACCTTTGAGCCATTTACTCAATTCATACAACACATCATTTCACATAACAAATAATCACATTTTCTCATAATTGAGCATGCATCAAATTCTGTTGTTAGGAGTCTCAAAAACTGACATGAAGTTTGAGAATTTCTGGGAATGAATAATAAGAGAGTTAAAATTTTGATATGAAATTTTCATGAATTTACTGTACTGATCTAGATAGATTTTGACAAAATGGTCTACATGAAAGTTATAGATATTTCTTTTAATTTTCCATTGATATAAAATTTGAAAATTTTGAAGTTTTGGATCAAAAGTTATGGATATTTGAAGTAGAGATTTTGGTAAAGAAGAAGAAGAATTGCATAATAACGACTTTGAAGTTTTTAGGGGTGATGAACATCTGATGGTTTTGTTTAGCAATATCTTTTTCGTACGACCTCCAAATAAGATGATCTTGAATTTGGAATAAATTAGAGACATAGGGCTACAAATTATCTAAAGAAATCAAATTCTGAATCGGATTCTAAGATGGTTAATTTTTGGATGGAAGTTATGCATAGTACACAGTTTTTGAATATGAACAGCCCGAAAATGTTTGAGGCACATCTTCCAAATTACTAAACCAAATTGAGTGATTTTAGTGTCAATAGAAACATAAGACATGGAGGAACACTTTTCTTGAAGAGGATATGACCAAATTACATCAGTTTCACTTTATAATTGAATGTGAACAGTAGATCCAAAAGTGTGACTTGGGAAAAAATCTGAAGTGAGTCAATGAGAAAGGAATAGAGATTTTAATGGTTTTAGTGTGGCATAACCTAAGTATAAATTGTACTTAGATTAGTTTTGATATGATAATGACTTTGTGATGAAATTTATGGATAAATACTTGGGATTGTCATGAACATGCATTATACATATTTCATTTCGCGCATGCGCATTATTAAACACTTATGCTTGTACAATTGTGATATATGTGTATGGTGTTTGATATAGAGAAGCAACTAGAACGTCAACCTCCAGATGTTGCCGAAACTTCCTGGCATTAGCTTCGGGAGCAACTTGTGAGTAACCTAGACGGCCTCACTTAATTACCTATTTGCTTAATCTCTGTTTTGAAATGATTGAATGAATGTGAAATTGATTGTGTTGCTTCCAGACAATTAACTGTCCGAGGAGTTTTATATTCAGGACTGTATTGGAAGTGCTATTTGTATGTCAATGGGAAGAACTAGTTGTTTCTTGAATTGATTGATTGATTATGATTCATGCATTCCATACACGAGTGCACAATCAGATAATGGCAGTTGTGACCAGAGTAGCCACCAATTAGAGCTTAAAGCTCAAAATGTGAAAAGAGCCTCGAGTTCAGACAGTGATTAAGAGCCTAAGGCTCACTATGTAAAATGAGCCCTATATCCTCATCAGATAAGGGACAGTTAGCAATGAGCCCGGCATCTAAAATAGATACGAGACAGTTCAGACACTCGGTCACAACAACATAACAATTGGAAAGGAGTCTCATGAACATTCCATATGCATTTTCTTTAGTATGGTTGATTGATTGAAATGCATAATTGCCTATGCTTAAGTGAAAATTTGATACATGATCAATTATAAGAAAATGTGATTATTTGTTATGTGAAATGATGTGTTGCATGAATTGAATGAACCATCGATGATGGTTACCTCATTGAGTTCGCAAAACTCACTAAAATTGCAACGTTGTCTTTTCAGGACCGAGAGACGACTCTAGCTACTGAGAGACTCTACCAGTCGTGTAAATTGTGATTAGCAAGAGAAGTCATGGCTTAAAGGTCGATCAGCTGGGATTTTTGGACAGATCAGTTAGATAGTACATATTTTCCCCATTCATGTAGTACTATTGTATTAGGTTTTGATGATGTACATGTGGAAATTGTTGAAAGTCACAATGTAGACAATCAGATTTTTATGAAATGAAATGAGGAAAAAGTGGGTTTTAAAATATTGTGGTTTTCTTATGATGCTTTATAAGTTAATTATGATACCATACCATGTGAAGTGAATGTAGTAAGTGAACATAGTGAGCCCTTATCCTAGGTTATGTGCCGGAATGACCTCCGAGCGTCCTGGTGTATCCCACTCGGTAAGGGGCGCTACATTTATGCTATGATGTGCTGAATCTTTTTCTTGAGGATTAATGTAGCCATTTTAATCAACTATGCATAAATGGGTTATAGTTTTGTTGTATTATTAATTGCTATGGTTTCTAAGCTAAATGGATGTAATGGCATGATCAAACCTTGCATCATTTAGTGTTAAACAAAGGATCGAGAGAAGAAGTTTAATACAGAATAAGAAACTATGAATGCTTAGGTTAAGAACTAGAAATATATTGACTTAACTGGTAATTAGTGGTCAGGTTTTCATAATTAATTCGGATGATAACTTGTTGAATATGAAATTTAGATTAGTTCATTATTCGAGTTAATTTAGAATCCAAATGTTAATTTTAGTAAGACAACTATCCAATCATTCCCCTTAATTATGTATAGGTGATTAAATTAGTGAAATTAATTCTTAAGAGTCTTCCATTTAGATTAATCTATTTTTCTTTGCTTCCGGTTAAATCGTTTACTTTTCATATTAATTTGTGATTTTCTTTTGAAGCCTTCACTTAACAATTGGGATAGAATGCTCAGGATTGCATTTATTTTTGTTTTTATTCAAAATTAATTTAAGGGAACCAATTTCACTTTTATGGGAGACAACCCTGGGTAATCACCAAAACTACCTCATATACTTGTGAGTAGGATGGCCTAGGTAATTTCTAGAACTTTTTAGGCAAAATATTTAGTAAGACGATGTGTTTCAGAGGAAGAAATGTTGGATATATTAGCATGGTGCCATGAAGCTCAATATTTTGGCCATTATGGAGCAAATAAAACAACAGCTTGAGTACTCGTGTGCGGATTTTATTAGCCACATTTGTTTAAGGACGCTCAAGCTTTCGTGGCACAGTGTGATGGCTATTAAAGAGTAAGAAAAATCTCTAAGAGAGATGAGATGCCTTTATCCAACATTTTCAAAGTCAAAGTCTTCTTTATATGGTACTTTGACTTTATGGGTCCTTTCCCATCCTCCATGCAGAACATATATATTATAGTGGGGATGGATTACATATCTTGATGGGCTAAAGTTATGGCATCTCCAACCAATGATAGGAAGTTTGTACAAAAATTTATCAAATGGTTATTGAAGTTGTTTGGAGTGCCAAGAACTATAATAAGTGTTAGGGAAATATATTTTTATAACTGATCTTTTGATGCCCTCTTAAAAAGATACGGAGTCCACCATCACATTGCTACTCCTTATCACCCGCAAACAAGTAGACAAGTGGAAATCGTTAACTGATAGCTTAAACAAATTTTTGAGAAGACTGTGGATAGCTTAAAGAAAGACTGGGTATTAAAGCTAGATGAAGCCTTATAGGCTTATAGGACTGCTTTTAAAACACCGATCAAAATTAACCCCTTTAGGTTTATATATGGTAAAGCTTGTCATTTGTCTATGGAGCTAGAGCATCGAGCATATTAGGTAATGAGAGCTTTAAATTTTGATTAGAAGCAAGCGGGTGAAAAACTAGTTCTGCAACTTAATGAACTTGAAGAGTTTCGCTACAATGTGTATGAAAATGCCAAACTTTACAAGGAGAAGGTGAAGAGATGGCATGACTATCATCTTAAGTAGAAGTAATTCAAGGTTGGAGATGCAGTTTGGTTGTATAATTTGAGGCTGAGGTTGTTTCTCGAAAAGCTGAAATTGAGATGTAGTGGACTTTTTATGATCACTCAAGTTTTCAACCATAAAGCACTTGAATGCGAAAATGCAAACCAGGAAACTTTTAAGGTGAATCGGCATCACTATAAAATGTACCTAAGTTGAGTGATCCTAAAGGAAAAAGAAGTAATCTCTTTCCTTTCAAAAAATTGAAAATGCTTTCAGGGATGCAAGGTCAAGCTAATGACCATAACTTAGTACGTTTAATAGTTAAATTTATTTTAAAATTTGAATGTTTTTAATCACTTGAAATGTTTTGGATTGCTAACTCTCTTATTTCCTCTAAATTAATTACAAGATAGGGCAGCAATCATGGGTGCCAATTGCATTTGGTCTCTAACACCATCACCTTCACCACCTCAATCGCCATGACAAGTTTTTGTGCCTTAATGCTTATGTTTTCATTTATGTCTTTATTTTTTTCTTATGTTTTTGTATGAATTTATTTTGATTCCCCTATTGTATGTTATTTTTTTTTCTCATATTGAGGAAAATATGTTGTCCAAGTATGAGTAAGTTTATGTTATGTGCATTATATGTTTTATTTTGATTGTGAATTTTGCATATTATATGTAGTTTTGTTTAGGTACGCATGATGTTACTTGTGTTAATGTTTCAATGGCTAGGACTTAACGGAATCGATTTAGCTTTGAACATAGTCTTTTAGGCTACTAAGATTTATTAACTTATGGAATTAATGTTTGACGGTGGTTTGGTTGTGTGTAAGTTTTAATTATTAAACCTCGATAATTCGTAAACGTACTGTTCGTTAACGTAGTACCAAAGGTGTCGATCCTATAAGAAGTGAGTTAATCTAATACTAAATTCTAAGGCCAAAAACAACAACAAAAATTCTAGTTGCGCAAAACTAATACGAGCATTTAATTCAATTAATCAAATTATAAATAAAACACGAATATACTAGTTATTAAGCAATTGGCACATATCCAAGAGTCAACTAAAAGAAATTACTAATTGAGAGAAAGGGAATTTTACCTATCCATAATGCTAATTTAACTGATTATGAACTATTTGATTGTTGGTTCTAAACTATATAGGGTTGATTACTCTATCTCGAGTTATAACCATTAACTCTAAATCATAAGCCTTAATCAAATTATGGAGGTTGCAATCTCTTAATTCACAACCTATCCAAAACCCTAATTAGTTCTAAAGTTCTCTAATAAAATATCAGAAACCTATGCAAGATCTCTTCTCGCACAATTTCTCGATTTGATTCAATTCTTGTTTCTAGTAAATCACCTAACTCTTGTTAGTCCAATTTAATCATTTTTCATTTTAATTCACCCCTTAGTTTATTATCAAATTATGCAATCACATAATCAAACCACAATAATATCCAATAAACACCTAAACAACTAGATTTTCATTAATTCAAGAATAAAATTTCGAAGGTGACTTTAGAACATCCTCAACATTCTAGATCCTACCATCAATTGTTCAATCCAATTTTATATAATAATAAAACAGAAAATACAATCTAAATGGATGATTGGAGGTAGTAATGTCTGTAAACCTCCTAATCCAGGAACTTCCTTCTTCTCTTCCTTTATCTCTCGATGATTTCACTCTAGGGTTTCTTAAAGTGGCTGGTGTAAAAGCTCTTTCTTTTCCTTTTGTTGTTCTTTTTATATCCTCTTGTGTTTTAGGTAACCTTAGGGTTTTTCCAAAGTTCGAAAGGTCTAAAATATGCCTCAAAACTTGACATTCATGAGTGTCTGTGTGTCTGCCTGATGTAGGCAATAACCATGGCCCTGCAGGCCATGATCGTGGGCTATTCCCTAAGCTTCTATCGCAATCATGGCATTTCCAGATTTGGTCCATGTTTGTGGGCTATTGTTTCGACTCTAATGTCTCCGAAACTCCTTCATTCTTCAATGTTGACCCAGAAACACTAGCAAACACATCAAGGTACCTCAAAAACATAATGTTTAAGGTCAAAGACTTATATTAACCCATAAAACACATCAAACATAAATAATTAACAAACTAACACAATTTTAACCTAAACACGTGCTAAATGATTGAATTAGTAGCTAAACACATATTGAACTATACCTTAAAGCATGATAAAATTTACACTTATCAAGATCCCCAAACTTAAACATTTGCTTATCCTCAAGCAAACAAAACAAAAATAACACAAAATTACAAAGCACAAAATGCAAGAACGAGGCAATGGCTTCAACTTCATAAAATAAGTTTAACTTTAAACACAATCATTCAAGCTATTCTAAATCATTAACACACAAAATCTACTTATAGAAGCTCTGGATTAAATATATATATTAACCATAACTTATATGTCAAGTTTATTCCAATTATACACACACACTAATAATTGTTTGGTCATTCAAACTTTGTAACTAATCTTAAGAACATTTTCATGAAAAGTCAAGCTACTTAAAAGTTTGATAGGTTTTGTTAAAAATTATTTTTTATTTTTTAAAATTTTTTTAATTTGCTTATTACTTTTTGTGGACATAGACTTAGTATTTTTACACAGAGGCAAACATTGGTGATCAATGTCGATCCGATTACTTAACTAAGTCATATTTTTATTAAGCTGCTTAGTTAGAGTGTCATTACAACCTTTTGACGTGAAGGCACACATTTATGATGCGTGTCGATCTGGTTACTCGACTACAACACATTCTCAACTAGCTACTTGCTCTATTCATAACCCGAAGGCCAATGGAATAGTTATTTATGTAAAATTTACAAACAAACTTTTTTTATGCCTACCTTGTTGCTTTAGCTACTCGTTTTCATTAAAAAATACTAGCAAAACTATTTAGTCGAAAGACCTAAAATTATAAATAAATGTGACAATTTAAAACGTGTCAAACTAACATTAAATCCTAATTAACCTGAATATTTAGCCAAAGAACCCAGATTACTAATTTCACGAGCTAATGACTCTTTACAGATAAATAGATTATGATCAAAATTCAGTCGATTTCATTCCATCTAAGCCGTTGAAACATTCACACAATTCACAATATGTAAACTAAACAAACTATCATACAATATGCAGGATTAACACTTAAAGCAAAACACACAACCCTCCCCACACTTGAACAACACCTTGTCTTTAATATGAGGAGGATACATAGTAACACAAAAGGGGGAATGAAACAATATGCGAAAGGCAAAAGAAAAAAATACTAACAAAAATGAAAAGAAAAGTGTTAAAATATGAAACCATCATGGTGACTGAGGAGGGGATGTGTCAGAAGAGGAGACCAAATGCGTTTGATGCAGAGCTAACTTTCCTATTTTATAATTGATTCATAGAGAGTAATAGAATTAGTAGGGAAGTGCATTTCGAATCATTGGCATTTATTTATGGAAATGAAACAACTTTAATTGCATAACAATTTAAATCTACCCTAAACATGCTAATTTATGGTCATTAGGTTGACCTTGTATCATTAGAAACTCAGCTAGGATTAATTATAAGTGACTTCCTTCCACTATTTTCATTCAACATCAATTTTGTAACCTGTAAGTAAGCTACAAATTACAAAATGATCAGGAGGACAATGTTGATAAAGTTGAGAAAAAAATTAATTTCAATAATGTCCTTTTCACTAATAAACTATCAATAAAATAGGGAATAACAAAGCTCCCTGAATTTTTTATTAAGTCTAGTAGTTTGTTTGGCAAAAAAGTGAGCTGCTCTTGTTCTTATGTAGTCACTTCCTTTTCTTGTTATTCTTTTTCTTATAGAGACTTTCATAGCTTCTTCAAACTCGATGTTTTTTGTCATCTGTTCTTCTTCCTCATGATCTTTTGAAAATTCAACATCCTCAACTCTTATGAATGGTATTCTTCGTAGGTAAGGAGGAGAAGGAACATAGGGACGGTCCTCATTCTTTTCTTCATCTTTTTTTCGCTTCTCTTGATCTTCTGCATACTGGATTTGAACTGGTCTATTTATTGCTTCTCCTAGCTCTTTCCTACTCCTAAGTGTGATAACCTTAACTTGCTCTCTTGGATATACTTCCGTGATTCTCAAAAGAATTTCCACACTTTTTTTAGATAACATTAGGAAGAGGCATGAGTCCTTGTTACTTGGTCAATTTGTCCTTTTACCCTCTTCTAGGCCTCATCCATACTTATGAGCTTGTCCAAGATCTTGTCCAATTTGGAATCATAGTCATTGTATTTAACCTATTGAAATCTATGTGACCCTTGATTTCTGAACTGAATCTTAGTACTGTTAGACCAATGAAAATTTGGGTGGTTATGTGACCCTTACTGGTATGTGCTAGAATGAGGATTGTTATCTCCTTGACCAACTCATGCTCTATTAAATTTGAATTACTCCACGTTATTGTTTTCCTTAAGAAGCAATCAGCTGTGATATAGCTCTTTTGTCTGCATGACTTATATTCGTGCTACATTGCTGTGACTGGAGAGGAAGAGGTGGCTTTTAGGCTATTCAGTTGCTTGGTTAGGTTGTCGATCTCAACCTGTAATATTGTCATTGAATTTGCAGCAATCATTCATCTTGGGTCCCAACACGTTGACTAATGTTTACTTCATTCTTATATCCAAAGACAACTAATGTCTGCAATATCTTCAAACAGATCGTGTGCTGCTTCAACTATTTTCCTTATGAATGATCCTTCAGTAACTACATCTATAATGCTCTTTGTGGGTGGATTAACTCCAGTGTAGAAGATTTGCAATAGGAATTTTTTGGGTAGGTTACGATGAGGACAACTCCTTATACCCTCCCACGCTTCATATGAAGACTCCCTTCATTTTGTTGGAAACTGATAATTTCCTTTATTAGTATTGTTGTCTTATTTAGAGGGAAATACTTATCTAGAAAAGCTCGGACCAACAGCTCCCAAGTTGTGATGTTGTATGGGTGAAGAGAATTCATCTAGGCCTTGGCTCGATCCTTAAGTGTAAAAAGAAAGTCTCTCATCCTAACAACATCCTCCGACTTCCCAATATATTGAAAGGTATCGTAAATTTATAAGAAATGAGCTGAATGAGTATTGGGATCCTTATTGGGTAACCCATAGAATTGCATATTGGTTCATAATATGTTTAGCAGTGATAGTTTCATCTCGAGCATATTCGCTTACACCGGGGGTCGTGTAATACCTTGACGATAGGCATTGATTTATGGCCTTATGATGTCCATAAGGGTCCGTCCCTCTCTATGATGTATTTCCCCCACCATCGTTCTTTTCATCTCTGTCTAGCATTCAACTCTTGACACTTCCTATTATTTTCTGGTAACAAGTTGATGTGTTGTCTACTTTATGCTTAACTTCTCTTTTTATTTCACAAAAGATGGTGAAAAAGCTTTAGACTACAAGGATTAAACTAATCTACGCCTCCCCGACAATGGTGCTAAAAACTTGATTGGTAGTTTAGTTATGTGTAAGTTTTAATTATTATCCCTCTATAATCCATAAGTGCATGGTTCTTTAGTATAGTACCAAAGGTGTCGATCTCAGGAGGAGGGAGTTAATCTAATCCTAAATTGTAAGGCCGAAAATAATAACAGAAATTCTAGTTGCACAAAATTAATATGAGAATTTAATTCAATAAATTAGATTAAGAATCAAACACAAATTTGCTAATTATTAAACAATTGAAACATACCCAAGAATCAATTGAAAGAAATTACCAATTAAGAGAAAGGGAATTTTACCTATCCTTAATGCTAACCTAACTAATTATGAATTATTGGATTGTTGGTTCTAGACTATCCTAGGGTTGATTACTCTCTCTCTAGTTAAAACCAGTAACCCTAAATCATAAACCCTAATCAGATTATGGAGGTTGCAATCTTTCAATTGACAACCTATCGAAAACCTTAATTAGTTCTAAAGTTCTCTAATAAACTATCAGAAACCTATGCAAGATCTCTCTCTATATAATTTCTTGATTTCATTCAATTCTTGTTTCTATTAAATCACCAAACTCTCATTAGTCCAATTTAATCTTTTTTTCATTCGATTCACCCTCTCAGCTTATTATTGAATTATGCAGTCGTAGAATCAAACCACAGCAACATCCAATAAACAGATAAACAATCAGGTTTTCATTAATTGAAGAACAAAATTTAGAAGTTGAGTTTAGAATATCCTTGGCATTCTAGATCTTATCATCAACTTTTCAATCCAATTATATACAATAACAAAATTTAAAATAAACAGGAAATACAATCTAAATAGATGATGGGAGGCAATAACATCAATAAACCTCCTGATCTGGGAAGTACGTTGAGTCAGCTTCTTCTCCTCTTCTCTCTTCCTTCTTCTCTTCCTCTATCTCTTGATGATTTCTCTTTAGGTTTCTCAAATTGTCTGATGCAAAAGCTCTTTCTCTCCCCCGTTTTGTTCTTTTTATATGCTCTTATGTTTTGGGTAACCCTAGGGTTTTTTTAGGGCTGAAAAGTCCAAAAAATTCCTCGAAACTTGATGTTCATCAGTGTTTGTTTGTCTCCCTAGATTATGTCACAACCGTGGCATGTAGGCCACGATCATGGGCTAAATTTGGTGCTTCTGTCACGATTGTGGCCTAACATGCCATGATTGTGGGCTGTTGTTTCATCTTGAATGTCTTCGAAACTCCTCCATTCTTTGATGTTAACCCTAAAGCATTAGCCAACACATCAAACATACTCATTTATAATTTTAGGTCAACCGAATAAGTATCATCGTTATTGTCTTTTCATGAGAACAATTAGCTAAAGAAATGAGGTAGGTAAGAAAAAATATTTAAAAAGTGTGTTTTTCATTAATCAATAAGTATTCTGCTGGCCCTTTTCGAAACAAATAGGGTTATGAATAGAGTTAGTAGCCAGTTGAGAATGTTATGTAGCTGAATAACTGGGGGACATTCATCATAAATGTTTGCCTTCACATCAAAAGGCTATAATCACATTCTAACTAAGCTGTTCAATAAAAAACATGGCCTAGTTGAGTAATCAGGGGACATTCATCATAAATGTTTACCTTCGCATCAAAAAGCTAGGTTTAAGCCAACTAAAATTAACAAAAATTATATGTTATTTATTAATCCCTACTAATTTTTATAAATTGTTTGAGTTTTCAAGAAAAGCTAGTTAAGGATATTTATAGTTTTGATTGACCGAATAATTATCAATGTGTGTGTGCAAGTGATGGGAGTGAATGAATTTGACATTAAGGTATTGATTGGTATGCATATTTAGTCTGAAGTGCCCAGACACAGATTTCATAGATCGATAAATTAAAACAAATTGAAGGATTATGTTTGTAATAAAATTTATTTCGTAAATTTCAACGCCATTTTACCATTATTGCATATGTGTGTGTTATGGTTTAGTGTGTTTGTATTTTGATTGTTTCGTTTTTTCTTAAAGAAAAGGAAAAGTTCAAGTGTGGGGATGTGATAGTTATAGGTTGCAGGATGTTTTAATAGGCATTTAAGTATGGTTTTAGTTGTCCATTAATTGATTCGTGCATATTCAGGTTTAGAATTGTATTAGTTGGTTAGATATTTATATCTTGAGTGTTATATGGTTTGGGGCATGTTGTTAAGCTTTAATTTTTTATATTTGAGGTGCCTTGAAGTATTTGTTAGTGTTTGAGAGCAGATATTAAAGAATGGAGGAGATTCAGAGGAAGCCTAGAAGAAGAACCAGGTCCAGGATCGTGATAGAGAGCATTTTAGTAGGCCACGATCGTGGCCTGGTCTGCCACAATCATGGCCTATGTGATAACAGACGTGGACTGACTTTTAAAACTTAACTTTCCAAGGTTACTTTGAACTTTTGGGCCTCGGGTAAAACCTAAGTTTTACCCTAAATAGAAAATACTATAAAAAAGAAAAGAGAAAGAACCTTAGAGAAGCCTCCATTTTTGCCACTTTTAGGAGAAGCTAAAGAAGAAGCTTTTAAAGAAAGAAGAAGAGAGAAGAGCGGGATCCACCTTGGGTGCTTCCAATTCCAATCCTTTCAAATTGTAATCTTTTCTTTCCATCTCTTATTTTTTCATATGATATATAAGATAGGATTGAAGATGATGAATCTTGAATTAAGGATGTTCTAAATTTTATTTAGGGATTTGTTGTTGATTTAATGTTAATTTAGTTTTTTTGTGTTAATTCATCTGGGTGTTATGATTATTTGTTATAATTGCATGCTTCAATAATAAATCAAGAGAGTGAAATGAATGTAAAATGATTAGGCTGGTTAATGAGAGTTAAACGACCTAACAGACCATGAAAATAATCAAATTGATAATTATATAGAGAGAGATCTCGTGCGAGGACCCGATTGTTTAATAGAATGCTTAAAATCTGATTAAGTTATGGGCTGATTGTTAATCGAGAGATTACATGCTCGATAATGCAACTTAATTAGTGTTTATTAATTAGGCTTATTGATTATAACTTGATAGAGAGTAATCCACCCTTCAATAGTCTAAAACTGACAACACATTAACACCAAAGTGACTAAGTTAGCATTAATAATAGGATAAATCCACTCTCCCATAATTTGTTAATCTTCCTATGCTGAATTTCAATTATTAACTGGTGGTGAGCAATTTTGATTTCTTGTGTCTTAACTTTACACTTTAATTTTCAATCAATCCATATTCACGAATTTAACTTTCTTTTTATTTTTTATTTTCATTATAATATTCTTTTTGAGCTGACAGCGCGTGTCGAATACACTGCAAAATTTACCTAACTCTGCACACTAAAATTTGTAGTTGCGGTAAGTCGGGATCGAATCCACAGGGAATGTTCGGTTAATTTTCGTAATGAAATTAATTGATGCAAGGAAAGAAAATGGGGGGTTTTTGAATTTTAAACAATTTAGAAAATTAAAGAAAATTTAAACTGTTGAAAATAAATTAAAACAATTAATCGAAAATGCAAAAAGTGTTGACTATGAGTAAAGTCCGGTTCTAGGGTCAATCT
>JANZXP010021394.1:0-13356 GCA_027576715.1 Erythroxylum flavicans
TGAATGACAACATTATTCACGTGCATGTGTATGCCATATAATGCATGAAATGCATTTCTAAAGTCTCAACAAATTCTCATTTATAAAGCATCCTAGGGTTTTGACCCTAATCATGGGATGTTACACCCAAGGTTATAGAGGAAGAAATCTTTCAAGGAGGGAGGTAATAATGGAGATCAGCATACATCAACACTTACTGATCCATTACAAGGCATTGGAGGTCCTATGATAAGATCAAGAAATAAATACATAAAAGAGGCTTTGCAAAGGTTGATCATGAACATTCAAGACAATGTGGCGGTTGTTGAAGATTCTAAGGCATAAATAAGATTAATTACTTATTCAAGCCCTAGATAATCAACAAAGCCCAATGCATGAAACATACTGCTTGGAGCCCATAATTAAAGAATTACCCATATGTTTGTTTTTAATGAAGCCAATCTGCATATTTACCTTTTGAAATGGCTAAAGTTGTGGGATTAGATTACAATTTCATGTTTTGACTTTCTTTTGTTAACTATTATTAATTATCGAGTTATTTTTGGAAGGATTTCAAATTTAAGGCTGATTTAGCTTGATTTGTTTCCATTAGTTAAGGGAATCCTTCCTTGTTAGGTCTTTCCTATTTAGTTATGTTAAGGAATTGAAACAAATGCAGCTACATATGCCACTAGTGTTTAAGTGACTTTCAGACTCATCTGGGGGATTTTAGCTAAAATCTTAAAGGAAAAACTTCAACTACTTGTGTAAAACTAGGTTGATAACGGGTTGTCCAAGCATGGAAATTTTAAAGAGCCCAAGTTAATCAATTTAATTGGACTAAGGGCTTGGGCTCATCTTCAAAAATTGTCCACCTTCATTGAACCTTGATTAGTTTCTAGGTTAAATGTACATTTCGGATGTCCAGATTCATTGAACCTTGATTAGTGTCTAGGTTCAATGCACATTTTGGATGTAACCACTATATAAAACTATTTGGTTTCATTTTGGAGGGCAGAATACATTTTCAAATTTTTCCTATGTGGACTATGAGAAGGTTTGCTTTCTTGTGATTTTATGCTTAAGGTGTTGAATTGATGCAATTGATTTCATCTTTGTATTTCAATTCTATTTTCTATTTCTATTGTTCTTGATTGCTTTGATCATGAGTTTAAGGGTAATCTTGTCAAAGTAGGGTTCATGGGTGATAAAACAAATCTATCTAAATTACTTTGGTGTGAATCAAATCTGATTTGAGTGATAAATAGTTCTAAGAAATAATTTGGGTCTTGTGGTTTCGAATTAGGAATAGTTTAAAATACATTTCCTTATAGGATATGCTAGTATTTTGTGGAATCAATTCGTGATTGAAGGCATAGGAATGGTGAGAGACCTATTCAATCATGGGAATAGATAAAGATAGAAATGCATAAGAGGTTCTTACCAAGCCACTATTATAGAGACTCATGTAATAAGTTGCAAGAGGATCATGAGGAAATTATGACTAAAATCATTGGTAGTTTGAAAAAAGAGATGGCTAAAGAAAAAGAGTGAACAATGAGTGAAAAACAAGTAAACACTCCAGAAAATAAAAAGAGTGATAAAAAGAGCAACTGTGTTAAAAATTGAAAATAACACAATGGTGCACAATGAGAAAAAAATTTTGACTGTGGAGTGTAAAATAGAGAGAGAGAGCGAGAAAAACAGAGTTAGTGCTTTTATCAATAATTGTGAGATTGCTTATTCTACCTCCTTTAAGAAGTGTGGATAACTTATTTGTTATTGCTACTAGGCTTTAGTAAGATGGTGTATTTTGCATGTTCTAAAACTAATGATGCAGCACATATTGCTGATTTGTTCTTTAAGAAAATAGTACGCTTGTATGGATTGCCTAAAATAATAGTAAGTGATAGACATGTTAAGTTCTTAAGTCACTTTTGGTATACATTTTAAAATAAGTTAGGAACTAGACTCTGTGATATGAACCCACTAGGCAACATGCCCTAGGAACTCTTGATCCATTTGTTATGCATGTCTAGAATACTAGAAAACAAATTAAATGATCATATTCTACATTAAGGAAGCTAAATACTTAAAACCCCGATTTTAAGATGCCACAAAGGTTGATCACCACCTTGATAAGTCAGATTTGAATGCCACCAAGAACACAAAAGAACAAGTAAAGCTTGTTGGAAAATAACTCAATTTATATTGATAGTGATGATGATCTCGTAATACATCCGATGGCCCTTTAAATATGCATTATAATATCCTAATTCTATAAGGAAAGGGTTTTCTTACCTATTCTTAGTTCATACCTAAGTAGGAAAGACCTAAATAAGAAGGGAATCCTTAATTTGAGGATATAAATCAATCTTGAATATGGATATACCCTTTAAGGAAACAATCTGATTTATTAAGATATGAATGAAATTATTATGGAAGAAGTCTTAATAAGGCCTTATTCACTCAAAAAACATAAATTTAGGCTTAATTAAATCAATACAGCCAACACAATTATTGATTGCATCTTAATTATGTAGATTGGGCTTCGTTCAAACCCATGCATGATGATCAGCATTATATCTTGGATTCCAAGCTTGATTCACCATGTACTAAATCTTGTCCAACATCTTGTACATAAAGATAAGTAATTAATCTTAGTAAAGTCTTAGCAGCTTCAACAACAACCTCCTTTTCTTTTATCTCCATGATTAATCCTTGCAAAGCTTCTTTCATTTGTTTTGTTCTTGTTCTAGTCATTGGACCTCCAATTCCTTGGCAGTCTCTGAAAATTTTGCTAACATCATTTGGAGCCATTCAGTCAGTATCTTGATCCTTATCACTCTTGTTTTCTATTGTTGCATATCCTCAAATGGATGGACAAACTAAAGTAATAGGCTTGTTCATTCCTTTTATTTTCCTTTTGAAATTGTGTATGGATTTTATCCTTTAACTCTATTAGATATCTTACAATGTTGTTTTTCAACTTAGAGATTGGGTTTAGGGTCAAGTTATAACTCCCAAAAGTTGACTTTTTGAAGAATGATGAGGCAACTTTGACTACTTGACTTATTTTTCCTATTTTGGAAGGCTTTCTTGCCAATTGCAAGTTTTATATGTTTTTGTTATTACTTTTGCATTTCTTTTTGACTTATTTTCCCATATCATAGCTACAAATCAAGGAATTAAGTTTATTTTAGGATTTCTTTTATCTTAGGCAAGCTGAATATCTTTAACTCCAATTTATAGTTGGATTTAAATTTTATTTTTAGGGTTTTATGTCTTCCTTGATATAAAGGGTTATTTTATGCTCCAACACAGTGTTGATTTTAGATCATAACTCAAGTAAGAAATCTTATGATTTCATAAGCATACAAGATTCTACGCATGTCACTAAGAAGGGTAGGATGATATACTAACTTGAAACACAGCAGAATAACTCCTTGTATACTTGATGTTTTGCCTCTTTTGTGGAGATCTACTATGGCTTCTCCTTCTTCTCCAACTCGACTTGGTTAGAATGGATGGAGTAGACTGATTTCGTCACAACGCACTAAGGTCAGAAGAGTTGCTAACTTGTGAAAGTAGCAATCCTTATGGTTCACCCACAATAATAAGCTTAACAACTATTTTATGGGAGAGTGCTTCAATGCATGAAGAATTGAAAGAAGGGAGTGTTTTGACTCAAAGATGAGGAGAAGAGTGTAGTATTTGGCCAAAGAAAAAAACTCACACTCAAAGGAACTACGAAATTCCCTTTTATAGGCCACCAAAAAGTGCCTTTAAAGAGTCATGACTCTTCCAAGAGTTATATCTCTTGGCGAAACATTATAACTCTTGGCTAAGGGACACATCCTTTGGTAAAGAGTCATGACTCTTCCAAAAGTTATGTCTCTTGGTGAAACATCATGACTGTTGGCCAAGGGACACATCTTTTAGGCAAAGAGTCATGTATCTTCACTTAAAGTCATGATGGTACACCCATGACCATTCATTCTTGTACATGAACCCCTTTTTGGCCAAAATAACACATCCTTTCATCCAAAGTACACATACCTTGGTGAAAGGGTGTCATGTATGTTCATTCTAAAGCAAGGTACATAATGAATCGTCCCTATGGCCGAATTCAACCTCTTAACCAAATTCATCATTTCTTGGCTGAATTCATGTATCCATGTGGAGACAATAAACTTGCACTCTAAGTACATGCATAGGAAGATGCATTATGCCATGCTATAGCTCATAGTACACTAATGTTCATTGTGCACTCAAGCATGCTAGATTCCTTTATTTAGCACCACCAATTTCTCCCGCTTTAGGTTTCAACTCCAACTTATTCTCCTAATTAGTTCTTCTAGCTTAACTAGTGTGAACAAATTTATAACTAGCTTCAATTCCCAAGAACCAAAGATGAGCTGGGGTAATCTCAATTGAGTCCAGTTGAGCTTATCCCCAGCTTTCTATCTATTAACTAGTTTTAATGAGCTCTCACGAGCTGACTTTAAGCTAGCTTTAGACACTTGAGCTAAGGAAAAGTCATGTCAAGCCACTTGTAGCTTACATGAGCTTCATTGAGCTCCCTTGAGATGAGGGTTAGCTCCTTATATGAAACCAAAGTACTTTCAAATATATCTTGGTTTGTCAAATGGAATTTGTAGCACTTATGCTATAAAATTCCAACAAGCTCCCGCTCGCATAAAGATATATTTAAAAATATATGTTCCCACTCAAAAGAAATATACTCAACAATACAAAGCTGAAAACAAATAATAGTTAAAGCACATAACTTTGAGTTGTGGGTGCAACCTTAGGCATGTAAACAAAATCTCTTTACATTGTGGTTGTTAGACCTACAATGAAAGATTGTCACTCTCCTCGCATTTGAATAAATCAAACTTACTTGAAAAAATCAAGTTATGCCTCTCAAAACCCAGGACATTTTGATACACATTTTTAATCACATTCAGTCTCCTTTATGAGTTTTAACTCATAAAACTCATGAATGTATTAAACCTCAAGTGTGGTTTCTTTCTCACATCACACTCAATCTTTCATATTGTACAAAACAATATGTGGCGTCAAGATTGAATAATGTGATTGTGTATCATTTATAGTGTGCAACATATGCTATCATAGTTATGCAGCTCATGCAATTATACTTGTGAAGGCAACTTATGGATTCATGTCTTTCCTTTAGCTTCGAACTACTAGAAAATTTAAGAAAACATGATCAGCTAAAAGGAGGATACTCCAGTCCCATTTCTCCCTTAACCTTCAACAACCAATTAAGAAGACCATAATAATCCTCAATTTCCTATTAGCAAGCCATAGTCACTAAGGGGTTTGAATGAAGAATCTCACACATAAGCAAGACAAGAGACAACTTGCTTATTTTCTTCGATTGGTCAAGTTCATGGTTAACTATGGAACATTTGGAACACATCCTTAAATGTTTTACTACTCCACTCCCACTTGGAGGGGTGTGTCAATTTTCCCTCTTAAAACATTTAGATGTGTAACTCCTATTATTCTCAATAATAAGAGGACAAGTCGAACAACCATGAAATACTCCTTTTTCTTACTCTTAAGAATGAAATCATAGGATAGTATGTATGAGTGGGCATACAAACTTGATGACCTTCATCACCTTATCTTGATGCACGCATAATAAAGACGATCAAAAGACTAAAGTTGTATAGTGTTAGTTCATGACTGCCACTTAAATGTATGACACACAAGTCACATATCCCTTTTAAGAGATAACATACATTTAAGACTTTAGCGGTCTCATCCTTGATCTTATGCGAAGACGCAAAGGCGAGATGGCTCATGTGAGAAAACTAACCTCAGCTTATGATTGACACGTACATTTTTCATTATGGTTTCAAAGTGAAATGCACCCATAATTGATAAACAACTTTTCATTTATCAAACATCTTATATGTGTGACACAAGAAGAAGAAAATTATACCAACTTTTCATAATCTTCGAAGACCCATTGCCTTTACATGTTTAACAAAATGAAATGGTGGCAATGGCTTAGTTATAGGGTCAGCCACCATTACGTCTGTAGATATGTAGTCTAACTTAATTTCTCCATCTTCTATTGCATCTCTAACAAAATGATACTTCATGATAATATGCTTAGTCATTCCATGATACTTAGGTTCCTTAATGTAAGCCAAAGCTGCCATACTGTCACAACAGATAGTTATGGGCCTTTCCAAAGGCACAATTGACCCTAAGTGCTGAATAAAATTTCCAAGCCACAAGGCCTCTTGTAAAGCTAAGGCACTAGCAACAAATTCAGCCTCCATTGTTGACAATGCTATGCAAGTTTGTTTTCTGGTACTCCATGAAATAGCCCCATTATATAGCATGAAGACATAGCTAGATGTAGATTTGCACGAATTATGATCACCACCCAATCAGCATCAATGTAGCCATATAAACTAAGATTCTCTCCTTGGTAGCATAGCCAATAGTCCTTTGTACCCTTGAGATACCTAAGGAACTTTTCACACACTTCCAATGCTCAATTCTAGGGTTAGAAGAATATCTTGCCAGTAGACCTACTGCTTGGTTAATGTCAGGTTGTGTACACAACATGGAATACATTAGACTTCAAATGGCACTCAGGTATGGGACTTTTTTCATTTCCTTCTTTTCTTGAGTACTACGAGGACACAAATCTTGCCTAAGCTTGCAACCATATGCAAGTGGTGTACTAATTGGTTTTAAGTTTGTCAAGTTGAACCTTGCAAGAATCTTATCAATATAAGGTTATTGAGACAAGGCCAACAGCTTAGCTTTCCTATCTCTTAGGATCTTAATACCAAGGATATAGGTAGCTTCTCTCACATCCTTCATGTCAAAGGTGGAAGACAGCCATCCTTTCATGGTTTTCAACAAACTCAACCCATTACTTGCTATCAATATGTCATCCACATATAGAATCATAATGGCAAATTTGGACCCAGAAGTGTACATATAAACACAATGATCTTCATGCATCATCACAAAACCAAAGTTTGTGATTGCATCATGAAACTTAAAGTACCATTGTCTTGAAGCTTGCCTAAGACTGTATATAGACTTCTTAAGTCTACATACTTTGTGCTCTTGACCCTTTCAACAAACCCCTCAGGTTGTTGCATGTAAATCTACTCTCTCAAATCACCATTGAGAAAGGCAGTCTTTACATCTATTTGATGTAATTCCAAGTCCAAATAAGCCACAATAGCAAGTAATAATCTGATGGAATTGAATTTGACAATAGGAGAGAAGGCATCCTTACAATCTAAGTCCCAAACCTCATTGAGATGCATCGAATTCATCTCATCTTGCATTGCCATTGGCAACTTCTCTTTATGAACACCTTTAAGAGCTTCTTGCATATTACTTAGTTCATCAATCTCAGATGACACCAAGTTTGGCTCACTTCCCTCCAAAATCCACCATTCTTTTGGTGGTCCAAATTGCCAATCAATAAACTTAGAGGGCACTCTATTCAAAATATGTGTTGCACTAAGCAATGCATCATCCCAATAGGCAATATTTAAGTTGGCCTTAGCCATCATGGATCTACTATATCCATAAAAGTCCTATTCTTCCTTTCGGCTACTCCATTTTGTTGTGAAGTCCAAGAAAGTGTGAGTTGCCTCACAATGCCCTTTTGGTCACAAAATTCCTTTAAATCATTTGACATGTACTCACCACTATGATCAATCCTCAATGACTTGATCTTCTTACCCAATTGATTATCCACTAAGTGCAAGTATGTTTCAAAGCACCTCAATGCTTCACACTTGTGCTTTAGTAAGAACACATGGGTAAACCAAGTGCAATCATCAATGAATGTGATAAAATATCTATATCCAAATCTAGATACAATTCTCATTGGGCCACAAAGATTGGAGTGAACTAAGTGTAAAGCTTCTTAACTTCTAGTTGCCTTGCCAAAAGACTTTCTTGTGGCCTTGCCAATAAGACATGGTTGGCAAATTGGTATAGAGACCTTGTATAATGATCCAGGTAAGCTATGTGTGGCCAACTTAACCATACTTTCCTGTCCACTACGTCCCAAATGCTCATCAAGTGTATCTTGCTCAGTTAAGATGCATTGAACCTTTTGTTGCCAAATGGAGTAATTATCTCAATCAAGTTTGAGGTCTTTATTTAATTCAGCAACAATATTCTTACATGCAATTTATATTGATGCAATTATCACATGTAAGTGCATTTCTACCACAACAAGACTTAATCAAGCAACATGCATGAGAAACAACAATTTCATGCTAAGACATAGCAAAAAAATGCATATAGCATTCAATTAGAAATATTTCAACATGCTTTCATTGTTTAATAAAGCCTTCAATTTAGCATGGAAACTATCACACATAGAACATATAGCAATAAATACGTTCACATGCCATATCATAATTACACTAAAACATATATACCAACATATTAATATGTCAATTTTATGATCATAAAATCATTTCAAATCATGCTTTCAACCTAAAGCTCTAATACCATTTGATGATTTTAGATTATAACTCAAACAAGAAATCTCATGATTTCATAAGCGTACAAGATCCTGTGCATGTCACTAAGAAGATAAGATGATATACTAACTTAAAATGTAGCAGAATAACTCCTTTTATGCTTAATGTTTTGCCTCACTTGTGGAGATCCACTATGGTTTCTCCTTCTTCTCCAACTCGTAGTGGTTAGAATGGATGGAGTAGGCTGATCTCGTCATAATGCACTAAGGTTGAAAGAGTTGCTAACTTGTGAAAGTAACATTCTTTATGGTTTACCCACAATGCTCTTAATATGCTTAACAACTATTTTATAGGAGATTGCTTCAATACATGAAGACTTGAAAGAAGAGAGTGCTTTCAGCTTAAAGATGGGGAGAAAAGTGTAGTATTCAGCCAAAGAAAAAAAACCCTCTCAAAAGAGCTACGAAATTCCCTTTTATAAGCCATCGAAAGGTGCCTTTGAAGAGACATGACTTTTCCAAGGGCTATGTCTCTTAGTGAAACATCAACAAGACTTTTGGAAAAGGGACACCTCCTTTGGCAAAGAGTCATGTATCTTCACTTAAAGTCATGATGGTACACTCATGACCATTCATTCTTGTACATGAACCCCTTTGTGGTCGAATTGTCACAACCATTGGCTGAAACAATACATCCTTTCATCCAAAGTACACATAACTTGGTGAAAGGGTGTCTTGTATGTTCATTCTAAGGCAAGGTATACGATGAATCTTCCCTATTGGTCAAATTCAACCACTTAGCCAAGTTTATCCTTTCTTGGCCGAATTCATGTATCCATGTGGAGACAATGAACTTGCACTCTAAATTTATGCATGGGAAGATGCATTTGGTGTGCTACAACTCATGTTACACCCTAGTGTTCATTGTGCACTCAAGCACGCTAGATTCCTTCATCTAGAACCACCAATTTTTTCCATTAAGCTTTTGGTTTCAACTCTAACTCATGCTCCTTAATTAGCTCTTCTAGCTTAACTAGTGTAAACACATTTATAACTAGCTTCAATTCCCAAGAACCAAAGATGAGCTAGGGCAATCTCAGTTGAGTCCAATTGAGCGTATCCCTAGCTTTCTAGTTATTAACTAGTTTTAATGAGCTCCTATGAGCTCACCTTAAGCTAGCTTTAGACACTTAAGCTAATGGAAAGTCATGTCAAGCCACTTATAGCTTTGCGTGAGCTTCATTGAGCTCCCTTGAGCTGAGGGTTAGCTCCTTTCATGAAACCCAATCACTTTCAAATATATCTTGGTGTGTCAAATGGAATTTAGAGAACTTAAGCTATAAAATTTCAACAAGCTCCCGCTCGCACAAAGATATATTTAAAAAAATATGCTCCCAGTTAAACAGAACATTCTTAACTAGTGAATATGCAAAGCCGAAAACAAATAATAGTTGAAGCATATAATTTTATATTGTGGGTGTGACCTTAGGCATGTAAACAAAATCTCTTTACATTGTGCTTATTAGACCCACAATGAAAGATTGTCACTCTCCTCACGTTTGAACAAATCAAAGCTACTTGAACAAATCAAGTTATGCTTCTCAAACCCCAAGACATTTTGGTACACATGTTTAATCAAATTTAGCCTCCTTTATTTATTTGCTAGAAAAAGTGAGATCAAGCAATGTGAAGAATCTTATATACTTTTATATAAAGATTTTTTCTTAACTATTAATGGGTTTGATTCATCTTTGACATCTAGTGTTTTTTCTTTGGTGCAGGACTTCGATGAATTACTTCTGGAGGAGATTCCCATGGATTGCCCTCTTTAAGAGGCATTGAGCACATATAGACTTCCTTTCAAGAGGTTCAATTATTAATAGGCTTGCGTATAGAGCAAAACCAGAAGAAACTAAGGAGATCCAAAGATAAGTTGAAGAGCTTATGAAAAAGGGCTTTGTAAGAGAAAGATTGAGCCCATGCACTGTGCTGGTTATATTTGTTCCTAAGAAAGATGGCAAATGGAGAATGTATGTTAATTGTAGAGCCATCAATAAAATCACGATGAAATATCGTTACCCTATCCCTCATTTAGATGATATGCTTGATGAGTTACATGATGCTTGTATATTTTCTAAAATTGATCTTAGAAGTGGGTACCATCATTTTTGCATGAGAAAGGGTGATGAGTGGAAAACTGCTTTCAAAACTAAGTTTGAGTTGTATGAGTGGTTAGTTATGCTTTTTGGCTTGACTAATGCACCTAGTACTTTCATGAGTTTGATGAATCATGTGTTTCGCCCTTTATTAGAAAGTATTTTGTTGTCTATTTTGATAATATTCAAGTACATTCTAGGAGTTTAGATGATCATGTGAAACACTTGCATGATGTGTTTGGACTTTTAAGAGACAATAAGCTTTATGCCTATTTAGAAAAATGTTCCTTTTGCATGGATATTATTGTGTTTCTTGGTTTTATTGTAGGTGCTAAAGGGCTTAAAGTTGATGAAGAGAAAGTGAAGGCAATTAGAGAATGGCCGACTCCCAAGAATGCGAATGAAGTTCAAAGCTTCCATTGCTTGGCAAACTCTATTGGAGATTTGCAAAGGACTTCTCTACTAATGAATTGGTAAAAAAGAATGTGATTTTTAAATGAGGTCATTCACAAGAGGTTGCTTTTACACCTTGAACAAAAAATTAACTAATGCTCATCTTCTTATTCTTAATGATTTTTCTGAAGTAGGTTGAATATGATGCTTCTAGAATAGGCATTGGTCTTATTTTAATGCACTATTCTATACCCATTGCTTATTTTAGTGAAAAACTAGCTAATGCTACTTTAAATTACTCCACTTATGATAACGAGTTGTATGCTTAACTTGGCAGCATTACTCATGGCCAAAAGAATTTATCATTCATTCTAATCATGAAAGTTTGAAATTTCTAAAGTCCCAAGGTAAATTGAACAAGAGATATCCCAGGTGGCTGGAATTTATTGAAACTTTTCCTTAATTTAAAGAAAACATTATGTTTGATGCTCTTTCTAGATGATACTCTATTCTTACCTCTATGCATGCAAGATTACTTGGTTTTGAGATGTTAAAAGGCATGTGTGAATATGATTGTAACTTTGCATAAATTTGGAAATCTTGTGAAAAATATGGTCTTGATAATTTCTATAGATTTGATGGATTTCTATTCAAAAAAGATAAACTTTACATTCTATAAATTTTAGCAAGATGGCTCACTTTATTGCTTGTTCTAAAACCAATGATGTTATTCATGTTGATGACTTGTTCTTTAAAGAAGTTGTAAGATTGCATGGGTTGCCAAAGACTATTGTGAGTGATAATGATGTGAAATTTCTTAGTAACTTTTGGAGAACTTTATGGAATAAACTTGGCACTAAACTCTTGTTTTCTACTGTTGCACATCCTTAAACAGTTGGTCAAACTAAAGTGGTAAATAAAACTTTTGACTACATTGATGCGTGCAATCCTCCAAAAGAACTTGAAGAATTGGGAAACATATCTCCCACACATTGAGTTTGCTTATAATCGTACTAGCCATTCTTCTACTCTATTTTATCCTTTTTAGATTATTTATGAGTTTAATCCTTTTACTCCTTTAGAAATTCTTCCATTGCCTTCTAATGAGTTTACTAACCTTGATGCTATGAAAAGGCTAAATTTTTGCAGGAGTTGTATGCTAAAGTTAAAGACAACATTGAGAGGAGAAATGAACAATATGCAAACCAAGCCAATAAAGGCTAAAGGCATGTTGTATTTGAACTTGGTGATTAGGTTTGGGCACTTCAGAAAGGAGAGGTTTCCAAAACAAAGGAAATATAAGCTACAGCCAAGAGGATATAGCCCCTTTCAAGTTTTAGAAAGGATTATTGATAATGCTTATAAAATTGATTTGCGTAGCTCCTATGGTAATTTTAATGCTATGTTTAATGTATCTGACTTATCCCTCTTTGATGTTTCATACTCAAGGACAAATCCTTTCGAGGAGAAAGGGAATGATGGAAAACCATGTGCTTGTGAAAGACAAGAAGAGAAGCATACATGGTGTGATCTACCTCAAGGAAGCCTAAAATATGACTTGCATGGACATAAGCTTGCAAAAGGAGGCTTAGGAGCTGAAATTGGATCATATTTGAAGTCTGAATGTGTAAGGTAAGGGGCTGAACGAAATTCCAATATCAATGGCGCAACATTCAAGCCTAATGTTCCTAGAGACCCATTACATGATGTTGGAGGCCCAATGACAAGAGCTACGACCAAAGCAATGAAGCAAGCATTGAATTGTTTGATCTAAGACCTTCAAGAGATATAACCTATGTTGTTGAGTCAGATTTCATCTCATAAAGGTCCAAGAGGCATTGTCTTACTCCTTGAAGTACAAAATGAAGTGTCCAAAGGTGCACATGGAGTCCAATTGGGAGAACTCACTTAAAATACCATGTGACAACCATGTGCCACATAAAAATAAGGAGAAGGACGTGATCTATAAGGTCTAATATATTCAGATCATGTTTTAATTAGTTTCTTTCTTCATCCTTGAAAGAAGGTCATCTAGTCAACACCTTTCTAAGTTTATTATTTCCTTTTAGGGATTGATTTTTTCCTTTTATTTAGTTTCTTCTTTAGGACATTAAGTTAGGAAGTTTTCCTCTAAATAGGCACCCTCTATGTTGATACAACTCACCAAGGCAATGGAGACTTGAGGATGCCAATGGGTCTAATTACAAGGTCACGCTCCAGCAAGCTCAAAGCACAATTTCAGATTTATGTACAAGCTTTTATTTCGCAAGAACTTCAAGAAGTTTTATTGATCAAGCTTGGGGAAGAGCTTAGGAAGAC